>LZPO01087697.1:27911-39992 GCA_001675575.1 Neotoma lepida | reverse complement strand
GTTGTAGAAGGGCCAGGTTCTGATGATGTCATATTGTTCTTTATGTTGTTGTATGTATTTTTGCACTGGCGTCTACCCATCTCTTCCTCCAATAGGTGCAAGAGGTGTCTGTGTCTGAGTGAGCTGCTACTGGCTCAGTTTATGCTTCCTATGTCTGTGTCTCNGGGGGACACTCAGGGTCCAATCTTAGCTCTTGGTCTAATTGGAGCTGGCAGATTCTATATCTCCAAGAGCTTGGTTCAATCCAAGCTGGCTAGTTCTATGACTCAGGGAGACACTCTTGGTCTTATTAGGGCTCTTGGTCCAGTGAGAGCTGGCAGATTCTGTGTTTCAGGAAGCCACTCTTGGCCAATGAGTGTCAGCAGATTTCTGGTCTCAGGAAACCACTGTTGGTCCAATATGAACTGGTAGATTTCTAGTCTCAGGAAGTCACTCTTGGTCCAATGAGAGCTGATTTTGAGACTCAGGAAGTCTCTCTTGGTCCAATGAGAGCTGATTTTGAGTCTCAGGAAGCCTCTGGGATCACAGGAGGATGGGTAGGGGACAGGGCGTGGGTTTTGTAGATTGCATGGTCCAGTGGAGTCCTTTGGTGGGTGATCCTGCCTGCAGAAATGTTCCCTGCTGGCCTGCAACTGGGGCAGAGATGCTTGCAGGTTCCCTGGGACTGGTTATGTCCCAGGACCTGGGTTCTAGAGGCAGAACTCTCTGGGTTGGGAAGAGTCACTCACCTCTTCTCACCACAACATTTAATTATGTGTTTTTGTTGTTGGTTTTTATCTTAGCATCAAAGAATCACATTTTAAAGATATTATGTACTTTCTCCCTTCTTTAAAGTAAAAGAACCTACTGGATTAGGCTAGTTAGAAATCTACAGGTTAATTACTGACTGGAAGTCAGTTTTCAGGTTGAAGGAGAAAGGATATTTACAAAACCCCTAGTGACAACTTCCTTTGTATACTAGCTCTAAAATGGGAGTAAGGTATCCACTGGACAATTATATGGATAATATTTGTTTTTATGACTGCACTTTAATGACCAGTATTAATAATAATTAATAGTATTGGAGATTAAGCAACTTGTCACATCCCATTCTATTTAAAAAGGAAAAAAAAAGATGCTAATAAGCCTGAGTAACTTTAATTGTGACTCTCTGGGGAGAAAAAGAGATGATGTTGACAAGGGCTGACATTCATATAGACTAGCATATGATGCTGACCAGTATCCAGAGGAGCAGTTGCGTCATCAGTCAGCCACATCTAAAGCACCACATCAAATCAAATCCAATATAGCTATGTGCTTGACAGGCAATAAATGGAGACCTAGGTTCATGCTCCATTAGGCTTAATCTACTCTAGAGCTCACCATTTAATAGAGTACATAGTGTTCNGTCAGGTAAGAACCAGAAACAACAGAGGCTAGCATTTCAGCTAGTACACTAAAAATATGTATTTCATCAAGTTCAAGGCTGTCAGCCAAAAATAAAGGAACAACTCCCACTCCCAACCAGTTTTGGAAATTCCCTGGTCAAGTTTGACATACAAACTGGGTCCTTCTAGGAACCAAAAGAGTACATTGACCACCAACCATATGAGAATAATATGTTACAGCAAATTGTAATCTGAAAGGGCCAGTATGCAAACAGCCACATCCACTGAGAACCTCAAGGGGCCTCTGGTATCTTCAATTCACTGTCCTTCACAGAGACCACAGTGGGTCCTCACAAAAAGCGTAGATGTTCTCTCTATCTCTGTCTCTCTCTGTGTCTCTGTCTCTGTGTCTCTGTGTCTGTCTTTGTCTCTGTGTGTGTGTGTGTGTGTATGTGTGTGTGTGTCTGTCTGTCTGTCTGTCTGTCCCTTTCTGTCTCTCACTTTCTCTCCCTCACTGGAGAAATTCTATATGGAACTGTGTCTTTTCTGCTTTCTCTAATCACATTTTAGACTTTTCTATATGTGGCTTTCCTGGGATATAAAGGCCATGTTGAGCTCTCTGCTGATCACACGGAAATGACTGAAAATACTTCTTATGGGATAGAATGTAAGAAACCAATAGGATTCCTANCTAATGCAGAAAGGGATGCATCCAAGATGAGGTAAGATTTGGAGGGTGGGGGCTGGAGAAAGTATTTAGCCATAATACTGTGCACCAAGTCAAACATGGCCATGNCTCAGAATCAAGAATAGTATAAAACCATATAACAGTGTTTAATTACAAAATTAATATGAGGGAAATATAGTTGGTGTCTTTGTTTTGTTTTGTTTTGTTTTGTTTTACTCTTTGGGCCCTACCACCCAGCTCCCAAACAAATACACGAAGACTTATTCTTACTTATGAATGCCCAGCCTTAGATTGGCTTGTTTCTAGCCAGCTTTTCTTAATTTAAATTAACCCATCTATCTTTTGCTTTGGGGATATTACCTTTCTCTATTCTATATACATTTCTTTCTTACTTCATAGCTGCTTGGGTGGCTGGCCCCTGGCATCTTCCTTCTTCTCCTTTTCTCGATCTTCCTTCTCCTAGTTATTCTCTCTACCTAGTAGCCCAACCTATTTCTCTCTCCTGCTTAGCTATTGGCCATTCAGCTCTTTATTAGACCGGTCAGGTGTTTTTAGACAGGCAAAGCTTTACAGAGTTAAACAAATGCAACATAAAAGAATGCAACAAAACTTTGCATCATTCAGCAAATACTCCACAGCATAAAAGAATGTAATACATCTTAAACTAACATTCCACAACAGGGAAATTCTGAGGCAAATCAGAAAGGCCAAAGACTAAAAATATATCAGAAACAAAGAAAGGGCAAGAAGAAGGCAGACATTTTTGTGCCTAGAATTCTTTTCCCTTGTTCTCTAGGACAAGCTTGGCTGGATGGTAGAAACTAAATGCCTGTCCCTATATAGAAGGCCCAAGGGCAATGTCCTTGCCAGCTTCTGCAATCCATGTATCACTTGAGGTTTCTAGGCATTATTCTGGAACCTGGCACTAGAAAAATANATGCAATTTCTTCATCCAAATTCAAGAATGGAAAATCATTTTTTTTTGTTATCTGGAGAAATCTATCCAGGAATAATGTCCCAACTAGAGACAGCTGCTCCTGGTCAATCCTGGTATTTGCTTGCTATATGTTCAGTAGAAGAGATAAACACTGCTGTTGATGTAGGGAGATTGAATTAGAATGTTATTGTATAATGTACATCCATAAATCTCCTCAGTTTGGAGCTACTAGTAAGATCTCATTTCTTTTGCTATAATTATTAGCATTTAAAAGCTGTTTATTTTGTTTCCTCTTAAGATGGCCAGCTATACTGTGTATTTTTGTTGATGCTGGATATCTTCTTATTCTTAATAGTTATATTCACACCTGTATTTTCGTTTTTATATGCTCTAATTAAACAACTATTGTCCCCCACTGCTACATTCACATACTGTTTTTTCCTACTGTAACTTTCAGTCCGTAAGCCTTATTCCCCTTCCAAGTCTTGGGTCTGGTTGAAAGAATAATGGTCTGGGACTAATCAGCTGGCCTTATTATGGAGAGTTTATAATATCTGAGTGGGCCTTTACAGTGGAAGAAGAGGTGAGAAAGAGAGAGAGATGCTACATGAGACAGACTAAACTCACTTTCTTTTTTCATTTGAGTGCAATAACAAAGTACCTTATACCTTTAACACCTGATATATTTCTCATGAGTCTAGAGGGTGTGAAGTTCAAGATAAAGGTGCACATAGATCCAGTGTCTAGTGAGGGTACCTGGTTTGAAGATGGCTGTCTTCTCGTTATTGCCTTGTGTGGCTTCTTTTAATAAAGGGACTAACTCCATTCATGAGAACTCCACCCTAATAATTTAATTATGTTCTGAACATTTCACCACCAGATACCATTGCATGGGGGGATTAGGTTTCTGTGTTTGGTTTCAGAGGATATATGAGCATTCAACCCACCATAGCTCCCAATGCTGGTTTTGAAGATGAAAATGAATGCTTTCGTGCCCCAAGGGATGTTTGAGAGTAAATCATTCAGAAGCTGAAAAGTAAAAGGAATAGATTGTTCCCTGGGACCTCTAGAAAGGAATACAGTCCTATCAACACATTATTTTTGTCTCTGAGATTCATGTTGAAATTCTAATCTACAAAGCAATAGGCTAATAAGTGTATATTGTTTTAGGTCACAAATGTTCTGTGTGTANAAATTAATAGATTTTTTTCCAAATTAATTAATAGATTTCACTGCAGCATTTTTCTACATAATTTTTTGTGATCTTCCTTCCTTGATTCCTCTGTAGTCTTTTGTTCCCTTCAGCCTCTAGTAGTTGTCTTCTTGTTTCATATCTTGCCTATCCTTCCTCAAAACCTATTTCCCTTCATGTTGTCCCATTTAGTTTCATGTCCTATACCCATACTTACACTACATGCACACATATTAAAAACTAATATCTGCATATGAGAACATGAAGTATTTATCTTTGTAAGTCTGAGTCACTTCATTTAATAATTTCCAGATTGAGTTATTTTCCTATGAACCTCAAGCTTTATTTCCTTTATTGTTGAATGAAATGTTATTGTGTATATTAGCCCAGTTTTCCTTATCCCTTCATCTGTTAATGGGTATCTAGGCTAATTCCATTTTCTTGGTAGTGTGACTAAGGCATTAATAAACACAGATATGCAATGCAAATATCTTTGCAGTAAAAATCTTCTGAGTGTATTCCCAGGATTGGTATAGCTGAATCAGATGTAGGTCTATTTTTTATGTTTTAGACCCCTCCACATGATTTCCATAGTGGCTGCCCCAATTTATAGTCCAACAAGTTTTTCTTTCCCCATATCCTTATCAGCATTTGTTGGTTTTGTTTTCTTGATGATAACCATTCTGACTAGGTTGAGATGAAATCTCAAAGTAGTTTAATCTTATGTTTCCCTGATGACTAAGGATATTGAACATTTTTAAAAGTATTTATTGGTCATTTATGTTTCTTATTCTAGAATTGTTTGTTGAGTTCATTTGCCTATTCTTTAATTGGAAGTTTTGTTCTATGATGTTTAATTTTTACAGTTCTTCATGTAGTTTAGATATTAATCCCTTTTCTGAAGTAGAATAGCTGGCAAAGATTTTCTCCTATTGTGTAAGTTAAGCCATTGTATTTTCANTGATTTTTATCTCAGCAACAGAAAAATCAATACATATCACAAGTTAGAAAATGTTTAACCTATATGTGTTTGATGTTTTAGAATCAACAAAATCCAATGTATTTCTTTTGTATATAAAACTCAACTTTCAGGGCTGGAGAGACGGCTGCCAGTAAGATACCTGCTATGAAAGCAACCTGACCTGAATTCATATCCTTAGCACCTAGAAAAAAACCTGGACATGGCAGCAGATATCTATAACTCCAGTGCTGGCAGATCCCTGAAGTTCTTTGGCCATCCCACCCAGCCAAATCAATTAACTTTAGGTTCAGTGAGAGACCCTGTCTCAAAAACTGAAGGTGGAAGCAATCGGGAAAGATACTTGATATCAGCCTCTGGCTTCCCCATGCACATGCNCACACCAGTATGACAAGTAAATAAACCACACACACCACACATACACACACAAATCAACTTCCCTTTGAAGAATACAAACAATACCTTGGAGAGAGGAAGTGAGCAGCATTAGACGACAGTAAATACATGTTTTTCTATCACTGTGGCCAGATAACGAGTATTCAAGACCAACTATGGTTGTTTTAGATGGTCTTGGTTTTCATTTTAAAAAAAGAAGTAGAGGAGGAAGAAGAAGAAACTTTAAGAGCTACTCATGATCATATGTTGATCCACAGTAAGAACTAATACCTCTGANTTTGCCAGTGATTCACATAAGGGCATCCCAGAATTTAAANTGTTTCAGAGCATCAAAGTCTATAATTCTATCAGCATAGCCCAGTCTCANGAGAGTGATGGATGAATCAATCACAGTAGATTTTCAAATGGCAAGAAGGACCCTGGGGGCAATGGTTAAAGGACAAAAAAATAATAAGCACCAAGGTAACAAGGATCACCCAAGGCAAAATACAAATCTTAGTTCCCTGTTCATCCTCCAAAACCTCCTGTCTGCCCTTCCTGGAGCCATTCAGTACCCATGTTCAAAGCAAAATCACCTTCTGGACGTTTCACTGGCCAGTTAAGAATGATTGGGTTAAATTCCATTTCAGTCAAAGAAAGGCATTGTTCCGACTCAAGCACTATTCTTCAAATGTCATGCTGGTGGAGGTTCTATCTATAAACTTTTGACTACTGATGCTAAAATATGAAGTTGAAAGATAATGTGAAAATTTTTGACAGAACATTTAGCATGCTGACTTCTCTTATTCTCTTTTGTGGTTTTTATCCAATGTTTTTTTACACTTATTGCNTTTCCAATTCTATTTCTTCCAGGGACAGCTTCTTAATCTAAAGCATTTTTAACATAGAAGTTACTGGAAGATCTTACCATAGAGTGATGTAGCCTGTATATCTTATTTTTTAGTTTCCCAATAAATAGTTGCAAAGGGGCAGTAAAAGTATAGAGACAAAAAATAACAATAATGAGGCATCTCAAGGTTTTTTGTTTTAAATGTAATAAATAAATCAGCCCCTTAGAGTCTTCATAGCCTTTGTCTCTAAACACCTATGAGATGAGATTGTAGAATGTCATAGAACTGAAGACAAGAAAATCACAGGGAACAGTTGGCTCAAGGTTTTGGTATCCAAAGTACCCACAGTGTTGTTGTACCCTTTTCTGGTGAAAAATCAGGATCTAGACTGGATTATGTCTGTCCTGAATAACATAACTAGCTCTCTCTATAGGGAGATTGGCAGCTGCTGTACAGATTATGCAGTTCTTAAATTGTATAAAGACCAGCACTTGAGAGAGAAGGGTATACATATATGTTGGTGTGGGGGAGGCTGGGTTGGTGTGGGAGAGTAAGGAGCTATGAGCGAGAGTGGGGTGGTTGTGAGGGTATGAATGGGGGTGGGGATGTGAGTGAGGGTTGGGTGGGTGGGTGTTTGTGTGTGTGCATGGGAAGAGAAAGATTGAACTGTGTGAAGAAGCATCACCTAGGTATCTGCTGAAGGAGACAATATTCCCCCATCCTCCCACCCCCAACTCCTCCAACCCTCCCACCCCCCCCAAGGGGATTTCCCCAGGGACTTCCTCCTTGACCTCAGATTAGGCACAAACCCCACCCAAACACCCATTTTCACAGAGAGATCCTTTATTAAGTAGGGAGGACATGTTAAAGTGGCTGCTTTCTATCTCAGGAAGAAAATAGCAGCAAATGACCTTGTAGGTGTCATTCTTAAGAAGAAAACGGGAGGTCTGTGTTAGAATGGGCTAGGATGCAGTGGTATATTTTGATTGGGCCTGTTACTTAGGTGAGTCAAAGGGGGTTTCTGACTGCTGGATTTTAACACCTTGATAGCTGGAAGTCAGCCTCAGGAGGAGGAAGTAGCCAAATAAGGGAATAGACCTTGGGGGCTAGCTTCAGGAATATAATCTGATGGTTTTTAGTAAGGCAGAGGGAATGGGAGAGAAGGACAAGGCTTGCCAGAGCCATGCTCCCCATCCTTGAGCAGNCTAGAGTCTCTTCACCTGTTATGATGTGTGCATGCATTAATGTGGTGTCCCCCTGAGTAAGGTTCTTTCTGATGAAGGGTGGCACAAGAATGTCTTCTTTTGAGTTTAGTTACATTTCCAGTAGTTTTAGTAGACAATATTTTTGTTTTCATGTATTTTATTTAAACAATTTTGGTTTTTCAAGTTTTGAAAACATTAAAAAGTTACTTTTAAGTAGATATTGACTTGAAATAGTAAGAGTAAACATTNNTGCCTTCTTGTGATCTTGGACACTTTCAGGTTTTAACCATTGAGTAATAATGTGGACAGTGAGTTCTTGTGGATGATTTTTATTATGTTTATGTCATATTATGTTTATGCTTCTATTCTTAATTTATTGAGAATTTTTGTCATGAAAAGTGGTTGGTTAGTACAAGTGTTGGAGACTTGGTGCCATTAAGAAAGGTGACAACCAATTGCAGCACTCAGAAGAGCTGGCCTTGCACCTTCCCTGGGCAGCACTGTAGATGTGACCCCATTGGCAAGGGTATGGGTGAGAGTGGGAGAGCTAGCCCCACTATCTGTCTGTCATGTGGTGGTGTGGGTGAGGAAGGGATGCCCCCCCTTGCCCCTTGCCATCTACTGCAGGCCAGAAAGCTGGTCCCAGGGTCATGAGATGGGAAAGCTGATCCTGCTCCTCCCCAGCTGTAGCACTTGGGAGAGTGGGCCTTGCACCTCACCTGGGCAGCAGAATAGAGCTGACTCTATTGATGGGTGTGCATGTGATCTTCCCCCAAGAACATGCATGGGAGATCTAGCCCCATGCTTTATCTTCCATAAGGTGGAGTGGGCAAGGGACAGATGCCCTCCCCCACTCCTTGCTGCCTGTGGCAGGTGGGAGAGCTGGCTCTGAGATCATGAAAATGGGAGAGCTGGTCCTTCCCCTCACTGGATGCAGAGCTCGGGAGAGTGGACCCTGCACCTCACCTGAGCCAAACAATAAAGCTGATCCTGGAGGTGTGGGTGCTGGTGAACCACCTTAAGGCATGAGAGCAAGAGAATTAGCCCAGCTTTCTGCTGCCTGCTGCAGTGGGTGAGCTAGCTAGGGCAGTGCTGGAGAGCATGACCTTGAGGGAAAGCTGGCGGGCTGACTAACTCAACTGTGACCCAGGCCCAGAACCAAAGCCATGAGCTGGCCCACCCCAACATCCACCTCATCTATAAATTGTTGGAGCATGTGAAGGGGTGGTACCTGCAGATTCAAAGCTGCAGGATCTCCATGACACAAGGCAATAGTAAATCCAAGAGGAGTCCCAGTGAGGACCCAAGATTGGTAGTGTAGCAGAAGCCAGAGGCCTCAAACCAGACCAATGACTCATTGCAATGAACACTTATAAGTAGAGATGTATGGACTAAAGGGTGTACTGTGTCACTGTGCCACACTACAGCGTCCATGCTGAGACCTGTTTTTCTTTTTCCTTTCTTTTTTTGTTTGTTTATTGTTTTTGTTTTTTATTTTTCTTTTAAATTTTATTTTACTTGGGAGGGGAGGTTGCAAGGGCAGAGGGTGGTTATAAAGGAATGGGGAGATGGATGGGATTGGGATACATGATGTAAAATCCACAAAGAATCAATAAAAAGTTTTTTNAAAAAAAAAGAAAGAAAAGAAAAGAAAAGTAAGGTATTAAAACCCTAAGAGACTGGGGCTAGTGGGAAGCCCTTAGTTAAAAGTTCTGCCTGCAAAGGGAAAGCTGGTGTCCAGGGGGTAAGTCATAAAAGACTGGGCCTAACCCTGAGGCTTTACTTCAGGCTTACTGTCTTGAACTCTCAATTGTTTCCAAGAGAATGCTTCCACCATTAGGTCCTCATCAGAAGCTTAACCAACAGAGCTACCCAAACTAAAAGCTTCTAAAGCTATAGAGTAAATAAACCTTTCTTCTTCACAAGTAGGCTGCCTTGGGCATTTCATTAGAGTAGTGCAAAACTGGTTGATACAGGAAGAACTCAAACACTCATGAGGTAAGTTAGGAAGGGGTAGATAAGCCCAGTTCTCTCTTTCACANATTAACTCTGTGGAAGATGAGGAACGGGGCTTAAGAGATTGAGAGTGTTTAAGGAAAATGCCTGTCTGTGGAAGCAGTATTNAGGAAGAAGTATTCTCGTGTTTCTCTGATCTTTATTTAAGGATTAAATGAGAAAAATCATATAAAGTGTACCCATATTTGAGAGGCATTCAATAAACATTAGCCTATTCTTATTCTTTATTTTCTACTAATGATACAATATTCTGTTGTGGAATATTATTTTAAAGTGTATTGCATTTTTTTCCTACTGCTTTTGTTAACAATGCAAAGATGTGTTACATTTGTTTGATTAAATAAAATTAACCTGTGAACAAGAGGCTGAGTCACCAAGTAGCTGACAGGAAGTCATAGGGAGGAACCATGTGTAGCTAGGGTTCTGAAGTGGGGCCTGAGCAGAAGGACACCCAGTTTTTTGGAAGACGCAAGCAAAGACAGGTTAGCTACTTGCTATTCAGCCTCTCTGAGTGAGCAGAATTCCACTTCATTCTTTGAATAGTGAGTTCTTTGAATAGTGAATAGTGAGAGGGACAGAGATCTAGATAAAGTTTCCCTTAATAGCTTTGAAAGAGTNGGTGCCTGAGGGAACAGAATTCCCTCAGGCTATGACCCTTGCCTCTGAACCGCTCCTTGCTGGCAACAGCAGAGTTGCAAGTCTCTGATTAGGACAGCAGTTGCTTAAAGGGGCAGTCACTGTAAATAATAAAAAACAGTCAACAACAACATTCAGGATTTCACAGAATTTGGATCTGTGATAACAATATAAATCAAGTCATCTAGCAGTGTTGTGCTGATCAGAATGGCTTTTTAAATGTTTTTACATTCTAGATTCTAATTTTTATTATATGTGACTTTTTTCCAGGCTGGGTTGAGCCATGTAACTTGTTGATGTTAGACAACTGTTGTCTGACTCAGCCATACCCCAATCCTTATATGTGGCTATTTAACCCTCAAGACCTAGATGGATTTGAACAAATATCATACAATCAAGCACTTTTCCTTTTATTTGGCATCCTACTCTCTAAAAGCTTTTTCTCCACTAACTGTAGAGTTTGTATCTGCAGGTGTGAGCAGATGCCTGATCTATATACAGTCCAGGTTCTCATAGCACCATGAGTCTTATATTATAGGACCCTTTGTTCAGGAAAATTGGGGCTAAGTGGCTGGGCAAGGTATGTTATGCCCAGATTAGGACCCCCAAAAAGACCACCGGAGACCGAGGATGTCCAGAATGCAACAGCAAGGTTTATTCTCTCGAAATACAAGCCAGGCAGGGAGATTTCATCTGCAGTGCCCTGAGGCAAGACAGAGAAGAAATCTGCCCCTGCTCTGTGAGCTCAGCTTTTTAAAGGCATAAGTCACAAGATTTCTCAAAGGGGAGGGGGATTAGTACGGGCTTATTTTTTTACTAGCTTACTCTTAGGAATTTTTATAGTTCCTGTGGCTTATCTGGTTACTTCATCCTCAAGTTTAACCTGTTTGTTTGTCACAGGACCTCTCATATAGACTATCTCCAGAGCTGGGAGATTCAGTGGTTAATCAGTTGCTTTCAGAGAGCCCTCTGGGCATCCTGACTTTTGTGACTTTGTACTGTTTCAATTCCCGGAGCCTCTTGTCAGCATTTCTAGGAGGCTTGGCACTCAGGCCTATTTCTTTTAGTTCAATCAGAGGCTGTTAGTACAATATTATTTTTGAGCGAGGGTATTTCATTCCCTCCTTCTTTTGGTCCTAGNGGGGCCCAATCATGGGCCCCTGGTAGGCATCCATAACATAAGAGCCAACAGTAATTAGCAGAAGCAGAAGGGCCAAAAGCCCTATGATGGCTGACAGAGTTCCTTATCCTGAAGGAACTTGGAAATGAAAATGGGGACCAATCATTGTTTTATCTCAGGTTTCCTATGACAAGAAATTTTCTTTTGATCTAACATTCTAGGAAGGGGAACAGGGGCAATGTTTTCGCTTCTGAAATTACTTCCTGCTGACATTAGGATATTGTTGTCAGGCCCTAGAAAGCCAGAATGTTAGTCAAAGGCAAGGAGGGAACACAGAAGCTTCTGGATGGCATTTATATAGGCTGGATTGGTCCATATCAGCTTTCAGCAAGTTCATGGCTCATCAGCAAATGATGCTTGGGTGTGTCTGTCAGGCANGTGAAAACCTGTTGAGACAGATATAAACTAGGAACAGGAGTTAGTAATTACAGTATTATCAATTTGCCCTGAAATCCATACTGTGGAAAAAGCAGGTAACAGGTATCTGTAAAACAGCAGGAGTAGACTCATATTTTTGAGTCCTAGCATAGCTTTAATTAATTAATTAATAAGGGGGCTGTAACCTTGTGGAAGACTCTGGTTGTCTGATGTTGTTAAGCTAACAAAGCTATGGCTAGCCCAGTCATCAATATCATCAAAGATCTGAGAAGGATAA
>LZPO01087697.1:0-27124 GCA_001675575.1 Neotoma lepida | reverse complement strand
GTGCAGACATGGTGGCCTTCTCAAAGACGTCATGGGCCTCTGTATCGGTGTACACAATCTCGCCACCTTTGGCAGCCTTATCTGTGAGTGGCAGAGATGCAGGCCTGTCTCAGTGTCCTCCACACAGCGCTCCAGTAGCTGCAGGAGGTTCTCATGCATGTTGGAGTCGAAGAAACCCTTAGTGTCATCATTCGGGTCAGCCAAGATGTGGTTCATCTCCTCATAGAAGTAGCCATGCTGGTAGGCCATGTCCACGGGCACAAGATGGCTGTGTACAGGGTTGATGATGCCACCTGTGGCAATCTGAGCCTCCAGCAGGCGGATGCCATGGTCCTTGACAATAAAGTCCTTTTTCATGGCCTGGAAGAGTGAGATCTGTTCCTCCTNGTAGNGGTCCTCNGGGAAGTCAATAGTNNNGCTTTTATCAGCATCCACCTCATTGATAGCCTCAGTAGGGTTCTGTCCCAGTGATCTCATCACAGTCCCTAGCTCCTTGGTGGTATTGGTGCCATCTCTATCCTTGTTGAAGAGAGAGAAGGCTTCCTTGAACTCAGCTGGTCAGCCATGGTGAGGCACCAGGTGTCTGGAGCTCGGGAATCAAGGTTACTCTGGCAGGGCAGCAGCTGCAGCAGCTCGAGCTTTGCCGTGTGTCCGAGCCTCTACACTCTTTGCCCATAGCATGTACCACTGCCTCTGGTTCCGCACAGGGTCCAGCAGGAAGCCTGAGGCCGCCTGGGTCTCAAGAAAGATAAGAGCTGTTCCAGGGCTAAGCAGCTGTCTCTGTAGGGCTGCGTATCTTCTTTGGAGACCTTGGGAGTCATTGNTAGGAGCTGGGAGTCTCTGTTTGTTATAGTAAGCTTTTTATCAAATAATTTTAAATGCCATATTCATCAGATCTTTGATGGGTTTGAGGACCATCATCTATTAANTATATCTGAGCCAAGCAAATCCAGGCCTAATCTTGAAAACATCTTTAAGTTTGGTAACAATAACCAGGCTAGTTTGTTATCCCATAGATAAAAGTTAACAGTTTATGCTCTAAACTAGTATCTGGATAGCCAGATGACTAGTATTAACTTGTATTCCTTAACACAGAGGACATGCAAAACTCAGACATTCAAAACCAGACATACATGTGGCCACATTTTCATTCATACCTACAGAGTAGACAGACTTTTTAAAAACTATGAACCTTTGAAGTCTCAATGTAACAGCAGAATAGCAAGAGAAAGAAATCTGAAAATGTTTCATTTTTTTATACATCTCAAGTCACTTTTTAATCATTATTTAAGCCTCTTTATCCTCAGACCTTCATAACTTGTTTTTACACATCCCAATAACTTGCATTTTATATATTTTTTTTTAAATATTTTTTAACCAATAATAATTTGTAACCAGTTTTCTTAAATGATGGCAAGTATTTGTNACCCNNTGAANTNAAATNACCAAANTCTATGTAAATTCCTTTCCTCTGTGGAAACAAAAGCACACCCTTTTTTAAACAATATATCTTTGGCTTGTAATTCAACATTTGTTTTTCAAGCAGTATCAGGACAGAGAAGGGTTAATAAAGGGAGCTGCTGGCTGGCAGAAGAGACCCCGAAGTTATCTCAGTGAAAAACTTGGCTTAGGAAAGAAGGGAGGGGGAGCTGTGGGCATAGAGTGTATCCTTGGCTGCCAGAGTTTCTGAAAAAAAAGTTTTTGTTAACTCCTCTTACTAAAATCAGATGTTCTGTTCAGCATTCACATAGTTTTTGTCAATTGCAGGCAGTCCCCATTGCCCTGTTCATACCCCCCCCTTTGCCTGCCTGTACCAAGAGAACAGGAGCACGTACCCCCACCCTCAGTGAGAGCAGCTGGCTGGTTGCAGGCCTGAAGCAAGAGAGCTACAGAGGGATATGGCCTTTGCTATGCGTCTCTCTCCTGGCTGGTGTTNTACACCGTGACCTGCCACTTCTTGAGAGCTCACGCTCTCTTCTCTCTCCATGAACAGCGGGCGCTCGCATCAGCAGATAGACACCTCAGCATTCAGCGGGCCTATGCTGGAGTGGGCATCCCCCCAGGCAAGGGAGACAGAGGAGAAGACTCGAGGCCAACCCACAACNCGCCTGACAATGGCATGGCTGTGGCANGAGCCTGGCCAACCTCGAGGGCACAGGCGGTGTGACAATGCTCCCGTCTTGGAGAGCAAGGGGGGTGGACAGAAACAAGTAACATTTACACAGATAGTCCAAGTATCGGTACATCAGCACTGAGACGACGATTTCAATCACAGTTTTTGAGCCCCATCTAACAGATGGCCTGGCAAACCCCACCTGGCAGAAGCTACCTGCTTATCTCAGTTCAGTGAGGGGCAGTGGCTCGCACATCCTTCCAGTGGGCTAGGCAAAGGTCTAGGGGAGAAGAGGAGTACTGTCCCATAGCATCCGTCACAGTCAATTTTACAGTGAGAACAGTTAACATACTACACACAAGGACACACATACAAAAAAAACCTTGCCACAACAAGACAACCAACACAGCTCTAAGAACAATAATGGCCTGATGTGTTCTGGGGGGAGAGACCCTCCAGGCTCAATCCCACCAAAAACCATTCAGACTTGAGGCTNTCTATCCTCGATCAAACAAACACCAGGGGCTTATTGATAACAAGCAAGCCTGGGTGTGGTCCATGTCCAACACCCTGACATGCAGGTGGAGGAGGATGGAGTATTACAGTCAGAGATAGAAGCCAAAGAAGAAGANAAAGAACAAGGCAACAATTACCACAATATGACAGAAAGACTCTTACAAGTTCCGGGGACAAAATACAAATTGGCACTTCCTCCTGTGGTGGGGAAGATACCCAAAAGCACTCTTCACTGACAGTCGGAGACTCAAAAGAGGCTCTGATCGCTGCCTGGAGGAGATTGCTGAAACAAGGTGGTCACCTCTGAGGTGGCCTCAAGTGGCTCAGGATCGGAGGTCCCTTGCCCAAACTGGGGATCGAGATGTCTCTCATTCCCTCCAGGTTCACCTTACGGACATGTCTGCCCCAGTGAGATCCTGCAAATACAAATCAGCCGCCGCCGCCAACTGGTACAAAACAAAAATAACAAAGACAAGCAACAAAGACACAGACCACAGACATGGTCTCTTACCAGTAGACGTCCATAAACCTCTGGACTTTTGGGGTCCCAGTGGGGTTTTGGGGATCCCGGATGAGCCCCCAGATATTATGCCCAGATTTGGACCCCCAAAAAGACCACCGGAGACCGAGGATGTCCAGAATGCAACAGCAAGGTTTATTCTCTCGAAATACAAGCCAGGCAGGGAGATTCCGTCTGCAGTGCCCTGAGGCAAGACAGAGAAGAAATCTGCCCCTGTTCAGCTTTTTAAAGGCATAAGTCACAAGATTTCTCAAAGGGGAGGGGGGTTAGTACGGGCTTATTTTTTTACTAGCTTACTCTTAGGAATTTTTACAGTTCCTGCGGCTTATCTAGTTATTTCATCCTTAAGTTTAACCTGTTTGTTTGTCACAAGACCTCTCATATAGACTATCTCCGGAGCTGGGAGATTCAGTGGTTAATCAGTTGCTTTCAGAGAGCCCTCCAGGCATCCTGACTTTTGTGACTTTGTACTGTTTCAATTCCCGGAGCCTCTTGTCAGCATTTCTAGGAGGCTCGGCACTCAGACCTATTTCTTTTAGTTCAAGCAGAGGCTGTTAGTTCAATATTATTTTTGAGTGAGGGTATTTCAGGTATAGCAGCCTTTCTTATCACTAGATGCCACATTCTAACTCTTATCTTCTGACAGCCTAGGTTCTGTTTTTATACTTTCTCTTAACCAAAACCATTCTAAATGCTGTTGTGTCTTTCATGTTATGAGGACAAGTTAAAAGGCCATAAAAATGTTATATTTAAAACCATAATCTTCCAGGATACAATTTGTTTTCTTAGCCACACTCAAAACCACAGTAGTTCATGTACTGTGTCATCAAGTAACTCCAGAAGTAAACTGAGCTGTAAATATTAAACCTTTCTCCAGAGGTATAAATATCCTAGCTCAAGATGGCTGGCCATGANCTGATGGAGAAATGGTGGGAACAAGGCATCTATTCTTTTTACCAGGTGTTCAGTGANAATCCCAGTGTGAACTTTTGCCCTCCGTGGCCCAGAGGTCTCTGCCAGCATCCATTTTTCCAGCTACTGTATTCCCAAATAATTGATAGAGTTAAGTGAATGCCGGTCCCTCTTTTTACCATGCCCCCCCGAGTGCCTCAGCAATGTGAGGCAATTTATCTTGCGTTTGTGCAGCAGTGCATGGATTTCTTTAAAGAGAGAATTTAGGTTTCTCTTTCTGTTCAGAAATAGGCAGTTCTTGGTTCACAGCATTCAAAGCCCTGTTGGGACAGTTAGATCAGCACAGAAGCAGGCTCAAGAAATGCCCCTTTCCATTGCTTTTCCCATCTTCCTCTACTTTCCTTTGGAGACAGAGCCTAGTGCAAAGGCTTGTGGGTTTTTCTAAGGATGTTTCCTCCACGGAGATTGCATTCAGCTCTTTAACAAGAAAAATGCCACTGTAATTAGTGGCCCTTGGGAACCATTTCTGAACTATCTCACTTATTGTGAGATCATCAGTCTCGACATAGAGTGCCCTTGTAGAATGTGAACACTTTTTAACCACTTGGAACACACTTAAAATGGAAATCAACTGAAACACNCTCACAAGGATACCTTTGTTACATATTCAAATTAGAAGGACCCATAGCAGCATATGGTTTCTTTCCACCTTTGTGTGCTTACCTCCAATGTGTGAGCTTCTATTTCTTCTGAGCATTCAAGAATGTCCTCTGGTATACACCCAGTAAATCTGTTGCAGAAATGAAGGAATACCTAGCTGCAAGGAAGTTAGGCATTCTAATAAGAAAGNTTATTTTTTAATAATTTTTAATAATTTCCCAATTGGAATTTTTTCTCCACTATCCCTGGTGGTCAGGACACACTGTGTGAGTTAGTCAGATATTCTGGACCCTTGTTTACTGTAGAGATGATACGATAACTTAGGATTGACTGACTTACAAATAGTTAATTTAAAGCCAAGAAGAGCACTATTTCTTCTATTACCAACTAAAGCAGCTAAGGACCTTACAGTACTTCCTACTTAGGACTAAGAACAGCTGTTAGTGTCTATTGACTATACAAATCATGTGGACTAGGAAAGTCTCTAATAGAATGCAAGAAAACAGGATTTATCATAGCACCCAAGCATTGATTCAAAGCCAACAGAGCCTCATCTGTTTTTTGACTTAAGTTAAATATACTAAAATTGGAGGGCCTTCCCTTTCAAAACTAAAACAACTAAGTAGGAGGAAGGAAAAAATACATGTTTTGATAATACATTGTTGGGGGAGCTTTTGTTATATGAGAGCTATCTTAAATTTTAAAGTATTTAAATGTATTTGTGGTAATTTTAATCCTACTTTACAACAATTTACATTTCAAAACAGATCAACTAGAAAATATCAAAAAAGTTTATGTTAAGAAAAGGCTGACAAAAAACAAATGGAAAACCTGGGTACATATTAGGGTGCTACAGCTTATATGACAGCACGCTGTCCTTGCCAGGAAAACCTAAACAGTTTTCTAGAGGAGCCCAAAACCCTAACCTTCCTGCTCAGTTTTTTTATAATTTTTCTAAACCCCCAACTCCTTTAGATTATTGAAAATAAAAATCATGTCTCAGAACTTTGCAAGCACAGCTTTTCAGGAAAGTGTCCATCTGTTTGCATGTTCTTCACTGAGAACTTACTGTAGGGAGTGACACACTTTGGAAACAGAGGACTGTGGATTTCTATTCCAGTTCTCTGGTGGTTTAGGTTTGGGGATATTCCACCTCTACTTTTTTGTGAGTTGCAAGTTGTAACTCAGAATTTGCAGAAATACAAACTTAAAAGATAGTTGAGACTATCTTTGAGGCAGGAAGAGCTTGAAGGGAAAAAAAAAGTCTTTTTGATGACGCCATCCCCCCAAACCTGCAGTCTAGCAGGCTGTCCATTTGTAGCTGTGTACTTCTCTGACACTAATCCTTTCTGTTATAACCATTTTGTGTTACCTCAATTCTGTATAGACTGCCTAATTTTGAAATTGTTGAAATGCACCTCGATATCTCTCAGTATGTATCCCTACTAGCACCATGTTCTACTTATCCTAAAGTGTCTGGGTGTCCAGCTGCAGCTCATCATGTTCAGAGTCAGGCACATTGGTCTTCCCTATGGAGACAATCAGGGTGGGCAGCCTGGAAACCGATGCTAGGCTTAGCTGGCCCAAAGTATTTTTCTATGTGATAGTAACCCCTCTGAAGCATTAGGAAATTGGTTGCATTAGCAAACGGCATGGATTTAATTGATCTAAAAAACAAAACACAAAATCTCTTACTGTGNTGTGATTGGCAAGCAAAGAGGCCTGGTTCTCCTGCATTCTGGGTGGAGAAATGAAGTGCAAGGGACTTTAAATGAGCATTGTTCATCTGTGCCCTGATGTGTTCACTGTTCTGAGCTGTGTCAGGTTAGTCAGGTGTTAGGAAAGCTACTGGAGCTTCTGTGTTAAAAAGAAAAAGGTGTTTCTACATGGTCAGTTTTCTTTTATTTTATTTTCACATATGAGTACTTTATTTATATCATTTCTACTCCTCTCTCTCCTCCAACTCCTCCCATACCCCACTCACTCTCAAATTCAAGAACCTTTCTTCTGTAATTACATTTACATGTGTATATATAATATATATATTTATATAAATATATATATATATTATATATTAAACCTCCCAAATTCATTTGGTGTTGTTCCTATGTATGCATATATCTTAGGGTTTCTACTGCTGTTGGAGAGGAAAAGATTTATTTCACCTTAAATCTCTCAAGTCACACTTCATCACTGAGGGAAGTCGGGAAAGAATTCAAGGCAGGAATCTAGAGGCAGGAACTGACACAGAGGCCATGGAAGAGTGAGGCTTTCTGGCTTGCTCCTCAGAACTTGATCAGCTTGCCTTCTATACTGGCTGGTTTGTATGTCAACTTGACACAAACTAGAGTCATCAGAGAGAAAGGAGTCTCTGTTGAGGAAATGTCTCCATGAGATCCAGCTGCAAGGCATTTTCTCAATTAGTGAGCAATGGGGGAGGGCCCAGCCCATGGTGGATGGTGCCATCCCTCAGCTGGTGGTCCTGAGTTCTATAAGAAGGTAGGTTGAGCAAGCCAGGGGAAGCAAGTCAANAAGCTGCACCCCTCCATGGCCTCTGCATCAGCTCCTGCCTCCAGGATCCTGCCCTGTTCCTGTCCTGACTTCCTTCAGTAATGAACAGCAATGCTGAAATGTAAGCCTAATAAACCCTTTCCTTCCCAACTTTCCTTTCAGTCATGGTGTTTTGTTGCATTAATAGAAACCATAACTGAGGTTCCCTCTTCCAAAATGACTTTCTTGTGTCCATTTACATAAAACTAACCAGCCCAACTAGTATTGTCATTGTGCACATCTTGTTTAGGCAACTTCATTGTTGAGATTTCATGGGTGCAACTTCTCTGTCATGTCTAGAAGACAGTATCTCACAGAAATCTTGGTCTTCTGGCTCTTGTAATCTTTATTATCCCTCTTCTACAATGCTCCCTAAGCCATAGGTGTAGGGGTTGTGTTGTAGATGTACTAACTGGGNGCTGGGCACTCCACAGTAACTTATCCCCCCATTTTGGATTTCACTTCAGTTGTGGATCTCTGCAGTAGTCCCTATCTGCTGCACAAAGAANATTCTTTGGTGAAGAGTAGGAACTATGCTTATCTATGGGTATAAGTAAACATTTAGAATATAGTCAGAAGTTATATTGGTTTTGGAAAATAGCAGTAATTGGGTGTCCTTTCAGGTATATGACCTCTCCAGCACCTGTAGTTGGCTAGGTTTATAGTACCAGGCACAAATCCACTCCCATTGATCTGGACTTCAGTCCAATTAGACAGCTATTGGTTGCCCCCAAGATCCCATCAGGTCAGTTGTTGTGGTGGCTCACAGACTTTACAGCTAGTGAGGACCATTGGTGGTTTTCCTCCCTTGACAACTTGTATAGCACCTTCTGATTCTATGAGAGTTCAATTATTCCAAACCTATATTCTAGGTGTGTGGCGTCTTCAGCAGTAGGATCTTATCTTCAAGTTCTGGGAGACAATTGAGGCAATGGTAATAGCCTATATTTTGCAGGGAGTCTCTTGAATCTCTGTGACCAACAATGAAAAGAGAAACTTCCCATGCTTGGCACTAGGATTTTTGTTAAATAATTTATGGCTGTTGCAGAAGGAGTGTTATCATTCTGTGTGGTATAATTCCATTTAAACTATTTCTGTGTGTGTTCATGTATGCATATGTATACACACATATATACTATATATGTATTTTAAGTAAGCTCATAAAAGAATCTTTTCCTATGGCTTTGTCAAACATCCTTATTTTTATTTATCTCAGCTTCTCTCTGTTAAAGTTTCCCTGCTCTGTTTTTCCCCTTCAAGCACCTGTGTCCTACTATCCCCAACTCTAGAGTTTGGCACACACATGCATACACACACACACACACACACACACACCAGTTCCTTTCTATATTCCTGGTTTCTTCAGTTACTACAAGTAACTACAACTTATATAATCAAATCTAAAGATTCGATTGGGAGCTAGGATCCAGAAATAAGAAAGATCATGAGGCATTTGTCTTTCTTGGTCTCAGTTACTTCACTCAATATAATATTTTCCATTTCTATCCATTTACCTGCAAATTTCATGATTTCATTTTTATTTACAGCTGGAAAGATTCCATTGTGTATATATAGTACATTTTCATCAGCTATACTATTTCTTGATATATACCCTAAGGACTCAGTAGCCTACTACAGCACTCCCTACTCAGCCATGTTCAATGCTGCTCTAATCACAATTGCTGGAAAATAGGAAAAACTTAGATGTCCTTCAACTGATGAATATATATTTTTGAAATATTCAAAGTAATCTAGAAACTTTTCAAATATAGTTTAGACACAAAGATCTTCTGCATTGTCCAAAATAAAATTAATTCTGTTCATGGAAACCACATTTTTTTAGATCACGGATAATCTGCACTAGATAATGCTGTAAAGAGCATGCTATGTACTAGGTGCTGAGAGAAAGCCAAGATGTGAAAATATTTTCAATTCACCAGCTTACTGTATTTAAATCCACCCCAAATACTTGTTATCTGTTGTATAGCTATAACAAAATTGGCTCTGAATGACATGTAATTTGAATCTCTCTTTAACTAGATTTGTGCCATTGACTAATGGTAGTGGTATTGACTGCCACTAATTACATTTGAGAGTATAAGGCCCAGATACTATAATCCATTTATTTTTCATCCATTTTCCCCATTCATATGTATTTTAGTGCCTGCTTTGTTCAAGATATTGTTTTACATTCTATGAATATGACAAATGACCAAAGTTTCTTTTCTCAGAAAGTTAAGTCTTTTATTTGAGACAGTATTTGTAAATAAATAACTTTAACAGCACACAAAAGGAACAAAGGCTCTAAGCTAAGTATAAACAACAGCTCTGAGGGCTCATAGAAGGGCAATGTTCTAAGTTAAAAGGAATTTGGAACCAGGTATGATAGCATGTGCCTGTAATCACAGCACTTCACGGGCTGGGGTAGGAGGATCATGGGTCAAAGCCAGCCTGGACTACATAGTCAGATTGTCTCAAAAGAAAAGAACAAAAGGCATGAGGATATAATGGTTCAGTCAGAAAAGTCTCTGATACACAAGCCTAAGGACCTGAGATTGGGTGAGTGGAGATGTAACGTATGAGAAAGCAATAAATTTAAAAAATAAAAATAAAATAAAGGTAAATAGCAACTGAGTAAAGACATGACATTGACCTCTGGCCTGCATGTGCATGCACGCACACACACACACACACACACACACACACACACATATCCACACAAATGGGGAGGTATCCATATGCAGTGATATTTGAAATATAGAAAACAATTCTCTTCCTAACTCTCTTAATTTCCATTAAAGCTCTGCATTGTCATACTGTACTACTGTGGTTTGCAACCTGGTTTTTTTTTGTTTTGCTTTTTGTTTTTTTTGTTAACACAGTCACCTAAACAAGGGTAACACCAATAGACATGCTAACATGGAGGAAGACAGCTCAGGAGAACTCAGCCCTACACAGAGAACTACGGGCAGCTAAGGAATGCTGAGAATAAGAGAAACAGTCTTAAGGGAAGAGCACAGCAATTGGTTATCCAATTCCAAATGGTCAGCCCTGAACTCGTGTGTGTGTGTGTGTGTGTGTGTGTGTGTGTGTAGCTTTATGCATACTAAGCAGGTTGTATTTATGTATTTAGGAATGTATAATGGAAATGTGTATGTACATATATATATATACAGAGAGAGAGAGAGAGCTATAACTAGATAGAACACATAGAACACACATAACACACACAACACACACACACACACACACACACACACATATAAACAAAGAAAAAGAAACCAAGAATTTGAGTGAGAGCAAGAGGGTTCTTGGTAGAGTTTGGATGGATGAAAGAAAAGGGTATATGATATAATTATAATAGAATATATATATATATATTTCAAAAATGAAATAGAATGGAGACTAGGATAGAAAGTATCAATGGGTGCTACATATGATAAGAATTTCAAAAAATGTCTGGACACAGGAGGTGGGGATCACAATGTTATTTTTCCCAGAGATTCAAAGTCAGTCAACACTCTGATATTCTCCATGTTATCCTAATCCCTTATCTGGCTGCCAACATTGAATTGTCATCCTGCAGTGTGATGATTCCTTCTGGGCTATTTGCAATGGAAGCCTTCCTGCAAACATGCACAAAAATTCAGTTTCTTAATATTTCCTCATAGCTAAATCTACCTTAACTTATCTCAGAGTGCATGGGCTCACTCTATAGTATAGGCCCTGAATTTCTCTGCTGCAGAGTTCAGGGCCTGCTTTTCTGTTAAGCAGGAGGGNATGGGCAGGAAATGGTACTGAGACTTGCTACTCTCAAAATCAATAATTTGAAATGTTTGACAAGCAATAGAAATATTTTTTAAAAAACATAATGCTTAATTTCTTTCTCCTTTTGTCCTTCTGTCTCTAAGCTGCCTGTCTTGTGCTTGGCTGTATGATTTTCCCTGATGGCTGGGATTCAGATGAAGTAAAACGGATGTGTGGAGAAAAGACAGACAAGTACACTCTTGGGGCCTGCTCTGTCCGCTGGGCGTACATCCTGGCTATAATTGGAATATTGGATGCCCTGATCCTCTCATTTCTCGCGTTTGTGCTTGGGAACCGACAAGACAGCTTGATGGCAGAGGAACTGAAGGCAGAAAACAAAGGTAAGATTACTTAAGGGACTCTTAGTGGATACCTCAAGCACACACACACAAAAAAACAGCAGCCCTCTTACTCTTGCCGACCAAGTCCTCTTTCCCTGCAGCTCTTATTTGCTTCATGTTAATGCCCTGGAGTCTAAGACTTCTCTGCAGACTTAAGATGTTTGTAAGATTGTAAGACTGAAGTATAGTATTGCATCTTCTCATCCTTCTGGGGCATTCTCTAAGTCCATTGTGACTGTTTAAATATTTTTTCTGGTTTCCCCTTCCCTCTCTCTCTCTAATGCCTTAGCTGTCAGGAATTAATGACTAAGAGGCAACATTGCGGGAGGGGTGTCTATTTGATTGAATGGAATATGCTTCCTCTCTGTGGTTACGGCTGTTTTCCCAGAGTGAAATAAATACCTGAGAAATCTCTCACAACCATCTCAACCACTGGATTTGAATTCAAACTCACCCTGTCAGAGAGATTCCCACACCCAAGAAGTTATGGAGATTACAGTAGCACCCCAATTGGCTGGACTTTTCAATGTGTTCTCTGGGTAACCAACTGCTCAGATTTCTTCCCAAAAGGAAATTATCTATTGACATACTAGGAAATTGAAAGAACAGGACTTTGACTAGTGTCCTAATATACCAGAGTATATTAGAGGAGGTGACTAAGAGTCATTATCCAAAGTGAATCTTGTAGTTTTTCTTTCATATTGCTAAACCTATTCTTCAGGGTAGAACTTTAATGACAAAGACTTGTTATAGCCTTAGATTTGTTTAATGTGTTTAATCCCTATGAGGTTGGGGATTCCTTTTGTTGGTGGTTGGTTGATTTTTTTTTTTAGATAAAGTCATGCTCTGTAGCCCAGACTGACCTCACACCCCTGAGCTTCCTCTCCTGATGCAACCTCCTCAGTCCCAAGACTGAGCCATGTGTCACCATGCCTGGCTCTGCATGTTATCTTTAATCTTTATGCTTTGCAGTTACATTATCACCTTCAGCTGAGTGGCTCCTTCTAGCTTTTTGGTCCTAATAAGAAGCTAAATCCATCCCTGAATTATAAGACTTAGATATTACTTCAGGTAGGTGTTAATTTGAAGCATCCCTCAGTGTTTTTAACAAGGCCTCTAATGTAAGCATATATTATCCTGTACATGAACATCTCATGTAACGGTCACATAGCCAGCTTCACAGGTAGCCATCACTGCCTGTGATTGTAAAGTAGGAACATGAAAAGGTAAATGGAGTCATGAAGAGGGCAGCAGACACCCAGGAACTTTCACTCCCTGGTTTATAGACACAGAACGCATTATTTACTTAATCCTATCAAGAATGTTGTAAGCACAAAAATAACTTACACAGGCAATGCTGTTAAAACTTCCTAAAAACACAACTACCAGGGCTGGTGAGTTAAGAGCACTGTCTGCTCATCCAGAGGACCAGGTTCAATTCCCAGCACCTACATGGCAGCTCACAACTGTCTGTAAGTCCAGTTCCAAGGAATCTGACACCCTCACACAGAGTTTATACAGGCAAAACACCAATGTGTGAATTAAATAAATAAAGAAATCTTAAAAAAAAAAAAACACTTTTCCCTCAGAGTTACCCCCTCTAGATTTAAAAAACACTCAATGTGAAAATAACAGTTATAGTTTTGTTTATGTTACAGATTTTAGTACTTTCTGTGCATTCNTTAGTCATTTTTATAAACTGATTATTCGAAAAACTTTCCAATAGATAAAAACATCACACACCAAAATTAACCAGATCCAAAGTCTATACAACTTAATGAACTCATATACAGTTAGAATTAGCTGTGACACTTCACATTAAATTTTACACATTCAATATTCAATATAATTTATTTATTTACCCATGACCAAAAAAAATCCATGATAAAATTAGAACTAGAAAAAAAAATAACTTTATAGTCTCTTTTATAACTTGCATCCATTACCTGCATTCAGTTCTTTCTCATCTCCTTCTATTTAGCTTTTTCTGTTTTCTTCATGTTGTATTGTACCCACACATGCATTTGTTTTCATAGGTATATACATATTAGTTATACACTCATTGTGTGGTGCTCTTGTCTGTCTCTGTGGTCTGTTTGTAAGGATAGCTCAAATTTGCCAAATTACCTTTCTGGAAGGAATGAGTTATGGCTACTTTGTTTTGCAAATACTCGAATTCCTCCAGCATCTAGTAATGGGCCAGGATGGTATTTATTCCTCTGATGTTCAAAAGTTACACTGAAAACTTTTGAACATTGAACAGATCTTCTTTGACCACAATACAAGAGAATTCTGAAAAGTTAAAGTCAGTAGCAGTTCATCTGGCACAGATCAGAGAGATCCAATGACGTACAGAAAGCATCAAACCATACAATGAAACATTTCAGCTTCTCAATCCAAAGTCCTTAATGTGAGACTCTGGGAAGATAATGAAAGCTTTGCATTGCAGACTTGTCAGAACCTTATGCACTGGATTCTCTATAAATCAGGTCACGATTTCTATTCCCTATAAATCAGATCAAGATTTCTAAGCTTTGTGTAAAATTTAACAAGAAAACTTTGTCATTTGATATTATTTAATAATTTGTTCAAAGCTGAAACTTCTGAACTCAGATTATCCGAGACAAACCAATGATTCTTATATGTGATATGCATGAGCCTAATTTACAATCATGAATGGGCAACGTTNTAAGTGCATGGATATATTAATATCACTGTTGACTAATTAAAATATTTTCNAGTATTTAGCTGTTACAGATAAAAATGCCAAAATGTCCACTGAGGGGAGAAATATTTGTTTTGGTTTTGTGATAATACATTAAAATGGTGACAAACCTAGTCCTGGCTCAGAATTTTAGAAGAATATATATACCTCAGGATGTTGTAAAAGAATGTATATATCCCAGGATGATTTCTGGTTCTAAGGAGCCAGGCAGTGCTATATCTGAAGCCATGGCTCAAAAGAGTAAACAATTTATACATTTTTATATCAATATCACTACACATTGTAACATCTTCTATAATCTCTCAGCATTATAGCCTACCAGCCATATCAACATGCATCTTATANGTAGCAGATGCATAACAAGAAACAAAATATCATCATGACATGAGATAGACCACTAAGGACTATGTCTTCTTTGGGGCTACTATAATTAACTCTACATCACATCCCCTGCTATATGTGGAAGAGCCACCATATAGATCCAGGTTTTCTGTGTATCATTATAGCCAGATAGTGCTTAGATCCTTGAATCTTTCTTAGCAGCCACCTTAATGGGATAAAACAATATCACTGCTATATCAGTTGTAGAATCAGACAAGGAAAGGAACTTGGTTCTAATTGTTGACCATACTCCACTCATAGGATCTTAAGATAAAAGAGAATATAAGATGCTACTGAATCATAAATTAATCATCACAAAGATGCTATTCCATGAGAAACCAAGGAGGGGGCAGGTAACTAAAAGTCCTCACCTCAGCCAGCAACAGCCATCTTCCAAGACACATTTCCAGAGTCCTTGTCCCAGGCACACTTCAGCACATCCTCCAGTATTCCTCAGGCTCTCCTTTTCCAGGAGCACAAAGATCACTTGAAAGATACCTCAACTGGAACAGACTGTAAATTGTGGAATGGGAAAAAAATGAAAGCAAAGGAATTTGTCCATACCTTCAACCAAACTAAAGTAGCCACATTTCTGTGTCCCTTAGCTCTTTAGGCTAAGAGCAAGTACAGTGTCTGTTTTTCNTGACTTGGAAGATCCAAGTGTTCTCATAGAGGATCAGCTATGGAGCTCAGCAGAAGTGACAGAGTAATTTTTAATGAAAAAAAAACAAAAAACAAAAAACAGTTCCACTGAAAAACAAAGGGAAACAAAAACTTTAAATCCAGTTAACCTTGTACCAGATTCGGCCCACTAGGGTTAAAAAAAAAAAAAGAAAAAAAACCACCATCCTCCCCTCCTACTCTGACCAGGGGACACAAGAGACACAGGCAACACAGGCCTGCAAGCTGTGTGGTCCCTGGCCCAGGGATAACAGTGCTAGGCAGGTGTTTCTTCTTGTTTAGAAGTGCAGCAGCATGATTTCTAAATGAGCCAACAGCGGTCGGCATTTAACCTTGATATGCTGTTTAATTGCATATTTTAACACACTGAACTGTGAAGTCAATTTAATTATGTAAAATTAAAGTTTCACCCAGATAAAAAGGATTTGAAATGAAAGCTTCAAATTCAATTTCTTTCATTAGCTGTGAAAGGATAAGTAATTATGTTTTCCAGAGCTCTTACACCATAAATATCTCTTTCCTTGTCAGACATCATTTATGAAGAGGTCTGTTTGTACGTGTATGTGTGTGTATGTTGTGTGTGTGTATGTGTGTGTGTATGTTGTGTATGTGTGTGTATGTGTGTATGTATGTATATGTGTGTATGTATGTATGTGTGTGTATGTATGTGTGTGTATGTGTGTGTGTATGTTGTGTATGTGTATGTATGTGTGTGTACATATGTATATGTGTGTGTATGTATGTATGTGTGTGTATGTATGTGTGTATGTGTGTATGTTGTGTATGTGTGTGTATGTGTGTATTCATGTGTATATGTATGTGTGTGTATGTATGTGTGTGTATGTATGTATGTGTGTGTGTGTGTGTGTGTGTGTGTGTGTGGAGTCACTTCTCAGATAATTGGAGCCTCTCATGAGCAGCCTTGAAGTCACTTTGTCTTTCAGCACTTAAACTGCAAATAAGGAAATGTGATCTAGACGTGACTCAAGCTACCATTTACTTATTAAGTGCTTTAAGCACCTTTTAATGCTATAATAGGGGAAGGAGAATAAATTTATCTTACTTACCTAATTGAGAAGTCCTTTGGAATTTTGATTTTTAGATGTCATATTATGCTGTGACCACACTGTAAGCTGCAGTGTGGTATAGTGTAGTAAAAAGAAATTGTACAGATTTCAAGCTGCCCAACAGTGATACTAACTATCCCTGACACTAGCTGAGACTAACACCTTGATAGTTCCATAATTAACCCTCCTAGTCCATAAAATGCAGGGTTTATACAAACAGCATCTGAGGTTCTTCCCAGGACTCAGAAATATGAGGGTGGTAAGGGCCCCTGCCCTCACAGCTGTGAACACATTAGATACTTTCTTTAGCTTGTTGGGAAGCAGGGATGTCTAGAAAAAGGAAAATTCAGAGGTCACAGGATGAGGCTCTGGAATACCTTGAGTCTTCTTTTCTCTCTCCAGCATGTGCAGTCCCAAGTGAACTACTCATCACTTGCCTGCTCATTCATACCCATCACTCACCTGCTCATTCATAGACCCAAGAGCAAAATGAGTCAGGATTAACAGATTGTGGCACCATGTGGTAAGCATGTGGGCATCATGATAGTGACTTGAATATCAGGACAGATACTTTGTTTCTGGTCTCAATGCCTTTGGTCCAGTCCCTGAGTATCTCAGAACCTCAGCTTCATCTCAGTAAAATGAGAATAGTACCCAGTCTACCTCTTAGGCTGACTAAAAGAGTTCAACCAAAGCATGAGGGTGGGAGTATTTATCAACAAGAAGGCTGGTATAGGCTTTCCCTGTGAAATTTCATTTGACTTTTGAAATAACAGAGTGAAATAGTCACCATCATCCTAGTTCTTCAGAGTCCGAACTATGGTATACAGAAAGATAGTGTCTAAATTTTCAGAGATAGGAAGGAATGGATTTAACGCACTTAACTCACAATTTTAAGTTTTGTCTTTGGTCCAGCATCTTAAGAGATGTATTTCTTTTGCTTTCAACTTGACCAGTGAGCCCTGCACAAGCAGTGATGTTTAGTCTTGTTTTCATTTGGTCACTTTTAGAAAAAGGCTATATAATCAAAAGTTTAATACACTTGAAAATAGTTTATAAAATCCATGCTGCTGTTTAGCTATAAAATTTTATTAAAACCTAGTGTAGTAAGATCAGGAACCCGGGGGGTGGGGTAGAAGCATCTTCAACTGTTTTGAGCTAAAATTTAAATGAGGCCACAGTGAATTGACTGTTTCCTGATGGAAACAATAGTCCTTGTTGTCTTCACAAAAATCTTGGAATGGACCTGAGTGGAGACTGGCACTTTTTCAGAGGGGCTAAAACTATGTTAGATACTGAAGCAAAGCTGGGGGGTCCTTGTGGGACAGCTGTCTTGTAGCTCACNACTTCTGATTGTTCTTCCCTTCGCACGTTTGAACCATTCAGTTCACCCTCAGCATTTCACAGGCGCGATCTTGTCAAGCATCCCTCCCAACCTCTCGCCTGCTGGATTCCATACAACAGTTTCAACACTTTTTTTTTTTTTCACATCTTGAAGCTCTGATTTCATTGGAATCCTGTGGATAGCCTTACCTAATTACCCTGCCTCTAGATCTTCCTGCACAAACTCCTTTGCTGGTTTACCCCATCTTCCACTCTCACTGGGGTATCCTTAGCTGCACTTACTTCCTGCTGATCTTGTTTGGCACCATAGCTTTTAAACCACATCTGTATCTTCATGACTCCCAGGTTTAACTCCTGCACACACCTCTCCAATGAAGTCTGATCTCATATACCCAACTCCCACATGCATTTTATCCCAGCACTTGGGAGCTAGAAGGCAGATCTCTGGGTTTGAGACCAGAGTGAGCTCCANAACAGCCAGGGCTACACAGAGAAGCCCTGTCCTGAAAAATCCAAAAACAAACAAACAAAAAAGAGTGAACACTTCCCAACACTTTACTCCCATACCTGCTGCTATCCTGGTCCAGACTATCATCCTTGTCCGCTAGAGCCCCTGTCCTCTTGCAATCTAACCTCCAAGCATCCAATATGGTGCAGGTACAGGCAATGGTCACACTGTTCTAACCTCAGAGCATCCAGTATAGTGTAGCTACAGGCAATGACCACACTGTTCTAACCTCAGTGCATCCAGTATGGTGCAGATACAGGCAATGCTCACACTGTTCTAACCTCAGTGCATCCAGTATGATGCAGGTACAGGCAATGCTCACACTGTTCTAACTTCAGTGCATCCAGTATGGTGCAGGTACAGGCAATGACCACACTGTTCTAACCTCAGTGCATCCAGTATGATGCAGGTACAGGCAATGCTCACACTGTTCTAACCTCAGTGCATCCAGTATGGTGCAGGTACAGNTTCTAACCTCAGTGCATCCAGTATGATGCAGGTACAGGCAATGCTCACACTGTTCTAACCTCAGTGCATCCAGTATGGTGCAGGTACAGGCAATGCTCACACTGTTCTCAGCTTGAGGACCTCTGGTGACTTGGTGATCTCACTCTGGAAAAATAAAAAGTCATTTTCTATGTTTTACAAGGCTATGCAAACCTCTCTCCATCTTTGCCAGCCAGTTCTCCTCTTAACCAGGTTTTCTTCTCCTTTCCTGCTCTTCAGATACTTGGGGCCAGTCTCAGTGCCAGCCTCTGCTTTTGTTGTTCCCTCTTACTGAAATATTCCCCTNCAAAACCATAAAGCTTGTTCCCTCCCCCTCTTAGCATTTACCCAAATGTCACCTCTGTGAGGAGCACACTGCCTCTTCTTAATTATTTTCTGTCTCCCCAGGGAAGACACAGGCAGAGTTTTCTCTTTTGTTTACTAATGCATCCTCAATATTTGAATAATGTCTGGCATAGGTAGACTCTCAATGGCTACATGTCAAATGAGTGAATTATTGAATGAATTCCAGCCTTCCTCTCATAATAACGCTGTTCTATGGTTGCACAGATCTTAAGCATAAAAAGGGTATGCTTTGGTAGAGTTGAAATGTGCTTCTTTATAATTTCTATCAATTCCCACTTCCTCTTCTACTTTAAACCATTGAGTTATTCAAAAATAGTTACTGTGTTGGTAGTAGGTATGATAACACATTCACTAGGACACAGGGTGCCATGTTTTTTTAGTATCATGTTNTCAATACTGTCTACTACCCACAAAAGGAACTATGGATGAGCACCACTGTTGGTGGGGAAAGGGGACACAGAGAACATCCAAAGGTGTAATGGGACAAGGGAGATGGAGAGGACAACCAAAAGAGGGGTTGTTGTAGTTTTCCGGCAGCAAGAAGGAATTACACTAAACAACAAACTCACATGGGAGGTTTATTGGAAGAAAAGGGAAGGGGCAGAGACCAGCCTCTGGGGAGAAGTGGCAGGAAAAGAGAGAGGACTAGGTGGAGCTCACTTTTAAAGGGGGCTTAGCATGTGCACAAAGACTAGGTAGTAACGCAGCAGCCACAGGACTCTGGGCTAGCCAGTATACCTGCCTTAATGTTACCCAGAGCATGCAAACATGCAAACAAGGGTGCTCTTAGTGGCTGCAGGTAAGGACCCTGTGCAGACCAACCTAGTGCCTGAATGCTAACATTCTTCCCTTTTATTTATTATAAAAAGTTAGAGGTAGCAGGTAAGGCAAAATGAGGGCACTGAGTTCTCAAGACTGCTTCCTGCTGACCTGAGGGGATGTCAGTCATCTTTAGGGGACCTTAGAAAGCTGGGGTGCTGGCCATGCCCTGGGGTAGCTGGTTGTTTCACTGCTGTCCAGGCTCTGTAACCATCCAGNGCTGTTTGGACCTGGAAAGATGCTGGCTGGGCAGAAGATAAAGTTAAGTTTAGGGGGGAAAGGATTTCTTTTTCTTTTAGGTCTTGGTACTTAGTGGAGGGGAGTCCCAAGGCCAGGGAAAGGTGGGGAATAGTACTTATCTGAAGTGCATCTGANTTGTTCAGGGTGAATCCAAGTCAACTCCAATTCAATCTACAAGAATTTTTAAGTTTACAAAAAGAGATAAGTTTTAGACACATTCGAAGACAACCAAAGGGAATTTAAAATCCCGAGCTTGTGGCTATGATAATATAGTGGTATAGTATAATAAGTAGTACTCTGCCAGAGTTAGATTAATGGCTTATCAGAATTCCATCAATTAATGTTGAGGTCATGAACTGTAACATAGCGAGAGAGAAGAATCTGGAACATGTTTCATTCTTTTATACATCTCAAATCACTTTTCCTTATCACCACTTAAGTTTTCCTGTCTTCACATAAACAAACCTTAAAGCACCTGTTCCCTTCTCATCACCACAGCATCAACTTGATGCCCAGGAAACACAGGTGGTTGATTGCTGAGGGCAGTAAATAGTAAAAAGTTACATTGAAATCTGTTCTGTGGGTGTCCCTTTTTGAGTCTGGGGGTGTGGATATCTCTTGGATGTAGTTGTTTCTTACCACCCAGATACATTTGATAGTCTTTATGCCTCCAACTCTGTGACTAACAGTTGGTAGTCCTGTAGCAATAGCTAATTTAGTTGTTTAATTAGAGATTTTTGAATATGTCATTGGAGATACATAGAGAAGAAATTGATGAAGCAGGTTGTGATTAGTAAAGACAGGAGAATGAGGACAGTGGTCAGGGAGGAAAGTATCCACTTCCATATGGAGTTCCAAATCCAGTAGAGTTGAGCACAGTTGTGGGGTGAAGCCTCATTATTCTGGAACTGGGGACAAGGCAGTTGATCTCAGTGTCCTCTGAAACTTAAGAAAGCAGGGTCCTGTTGGGGTTGATGTGTATGAAGGAGATTTGACTTGAGGTGGGGGAGTAGAGGGCTTGAGTTGATGTAAGTGAATCCAATGAGAGAGGCCCTCAAGCTTAGCAGCTGTGGGGGTTACAAGAATTGCCTTGAAGGGGCCCTGCTCTTTAGGGGAAAAGGGTGAGGCACATTGGTCTGGGGGAGAGAGAAGGACCTGATCCCTGATATTGACTGGGGATGGATAGGGTTTGGTGCATCATGATAGGGAGTGATCAGTAACATTCCCTAGGAGAGAGCAGAGCTGACAGAGTAAGGGAGTGAGTAGGTGATCAGGGAGAGGTGAGGGTTTGTCTGAGAGACAGGGGTTAGAACTGGCTTTCCATACATGAGTTCAAATGGAGAGACTGAAAGGGGCCATTTGGGGAGAGCCCAGAACCTGAAAAGAGCCAGAGGCAAGAGCTTTACCCAGTAGAAGGGAAGTTCCTGTGACATTTTAACAAAAGTGTTTTTTAAGGAGCAGTTAGTTCGTTCTATCTCTCCTGAGGACTAGGGATAGTATGGGATATAAAAATGCCAAGGAATCCTGAGGGCACTAGATAAGGTTTGAGAAATCTGTGAAGTGAATTCAGGATCACTGTCTGACTGGAGGTTGGCAGGGATTCCAAATCGGGGAATAATCTCCCGGAGAAGGAGGTCAGCCTGTCTGAGCCCTTTTGATAGTGATTGGGAATGCCTCCACCCAGCCTGAGAATGTGTCCACTAGGACCAGGAGGTACTTAACTCATCTAACTGTGGGCATGTGGGTAAGTCAAGTTGCCAGTCAGTCCCCAGGAAGGAGCTTATGCCTAGTGGGTAGGAAAAGGAGGGCTGTGATATCTGTGAGTTGGGGTCTGACATTTGACAGATTTTACAAGAGGCAGTAATAGTTCTTAAGAAATGCAAGTCTTCAGGAGTGAGCTACAGGTGGGCCTTGACATAGTGAGACAGAGCCTGACTATTAGGATGAAAGAGCTGGTGTAGCTAGAACAGAATTTGTGGCGTGTCAGGGGGTGACGGCAGGGATATGGGTTGTAGTACAAATTCCCTGTGGTGGGTGAGGTGAGTCTGGGTCTACGAAGGCTGCAGCTCTGGCTGCCTTGTCAGCTCCGTTATTTCCCTTAGGGATGATGGAGTTGATGGTCTGATGAGACCGGCAGTGAATAATTCCTATAGCTGTGGGGAGGTGGGAAGCTTTTAGCATGGCCATAATTTGACCTGAGTTAGTTATGGATCCTCCCTTTGTTGTAAGAAGCCTGAGCTCTTTCCAGATGGCAGCATGGGACAGGAGGATATGAAAAGCATATTTGGAGTCTGTGTAAAAGTTTAGGGGTTATCCTTGTGCTAATTGGAAGGCATGGGTGAGAGCTATTAGTTTAGCCTGTTGGAATTCTTTAATGAAAGAGGTAGAGTTAGATATTTAAGACCCCAGTTTTTTCTCTATTTGAGAGAGTTCACTTAATGAGAAGGGGACATGTACCTTAACCAGTCCATCTACCACGGCAACCTCTTCCAAAGGGAGAACTGTCACTGGGTTGGGTTGAGTAGAGAAGGATGGATGGGGTCCCTTAGTGGTACGAAAGTGAGGAGGAGTGAAAGTGGGTGCCAGAGTCAAACAGTTAGATCGGCCATTACTGGAGAGGAGGAAGGGGCTAGAGGAGCTTAAGTAGCAGTTGTATGTTGAGATCAGAATAGTGGGGGTTCATTAGCAGGGTCCAGAGTAGTAGATGGTTCCTCTAGTTCAGACTGCATAGCTAGGAGGATGTGAGTGGGTGAGCAGAAAGATCAGAGAGAGGGTTTGGAGCTAAGGTAAGAGAAGATTTCAACACAGGATACCTCCTTCCACTTATCTGACTGCTGGCAGAAGCTGGAAAGGTCCCTTAAAATATTGGGGTCTAAACTGATGTTAGGTGGCCATTTTCATAGGTTATTTAAAGGGTATTTGGGCCAGGTCTGACTGCCAAGGTGGATAAGTTTAGAAGCCCTTAAATCAGGTGCTTCTCTCCATTCTTACTGTATATTCAAACATAGAGGTTCAATTTTCTAAAAGGCATCCCAGAGAGGGGCTTATGCTGCTAGGCACTGTTCCCATGAGTGAGGCGAAAAAATAAGATCCAAAGGCCTGGAATTTCTAGTGTCCCAAATATTTAGTGAGGATCGATTGGAGGAGGCACAGGCTAGCCAGTGAGTCATCACTCAAAGGGCAGGGGCCAAGGACCTCTGAGCCCCCAGAGACATGTGGTTGCCTGGTACCAGGGCTTGTCAGTGGGGCCAAGAGGTGAGAAACCATGGTCAAGAGATGAAACCTCACTCACGGGGAATGGCCAGGTGGTTGTCAGTGAAGGGGGCTAGCCATAGCCTCGAAGGCCGGGCTTGGGGGAGCCTCCCCCAACCACCACCGCCACGTCCAAGGGTGCCAGTGGAGTGCCAGATGCTCAACAGTCACTCCCACGGCTCCAGAGAAGCATTTACACTGACCAGGATAAGGGGAACTCACCAATAGCGCTGGTTTTGGATGGAGGGCCCAGCGGTCGGTTAATTGGAAAAGTAAGGCTATCACAGGTGGACCGAGTCCAGGGTCCCTGCGTGCCTCGGACTGCTGGTGGGCAGGAGGAAGCACCAGGGGGGCCTGCTGAGTATTGTGGCACCAAATGTTGTAGTTTAGTGGAAGTGAGAAGGAATCACCTCAAACAACAAACTCACATGGGAGGTTTATTGGAAGAAAGGGAAAGGGGCAGAGACCAGCCTCTGGGGAGGAGTAGCAAGAAAAGAGAGGGGAACAGGTGGAGCTCGCTTTTAAAGGGGGCTTAGCATGCCCACAGAGACTAGGCTAGGTAGTGATGCAGTGGCCGCAGGACCCTCGGCTAGCCAGCATGAATATTAGCAAGAACATGCAAACAGGAGGTGCTGTTAGTGGCTGCAGGTGAGGACCCTGTGCAGGCCAGCATAGTGCCTGAATACTAACAGTGGTGGTAGGAGAATTTCACAGGAACTGCTAACAATGGAATTGGAGATTGTCTTCTTCGATTTACCCTTCTAGGCTACAGGTAACTTGGAAAACANCTAAAGGTAGAACACTGTCATCCATTCAAAAATTATGTGCCAAAATCATTCACGCATTGTGGTTTGCTCTGAGAGAGCTTCCTCTATGACCAATACCCAACCTNCAGTTGTGGAGATTTGCTCTGTTTTTCCCAATTAGCTGACTTCCAGTTGAAGTAGCTTAGGAATCTGAGGGGAAAGCCAGAGCTGACTGAGCGGTTGACCCAAACAATATCATTATTAACTCTTTTCCAGAACCAAAACAAAATTTGCCATTTCAATGCTATTTTGGGTCCTTGAGATAAGGCCTAAATCTCTCAGAAAATATCAAACCAGTTAAAATAAAGGAAAGAACTGGAGGTGTTTGTCTACCATAATTATACCTATTAAAGCTTTTTCTCCAGTATACTAAAAACATATGTCAGTTTAGTTTCTCACTTGCTTGTTTCCCCTGCTAGCTTCTCTCATCCGTGCTGCAGACTCTGAATTTTTCTTGATGTGCCTTGTACAGAGACAAGCATACATGAAAAAAATACTAGTCTCCATGAGAATAATTNTAGTCAATCTCCTCGGGCCCCAGCTTCTCTACTCAATATTTTTTAAGTTCATAAAACGTATTTCAGAAAAACAGATCTCTCCATTCTTACTGTATATTCAATGACTCCACTTTGAGGTCAAAGGACACATAGAAACAACCACTCATTTCATTTGCCCCTGCAAGGGAAAAACACAGTTGTTCCCCTCATTCTGAACAGAGACAAACAAAATACAGTCATGGCAAATGAACTTGGGCTACTAGCAGAAATGTGTTGTCTCTGGAAATGCTTCCCCAAATCTGCCCCCACCTGAAAATAAACCTGCAGATCCACTTCTTACATTTCAGGGTCTTAAAAGCAAGTAAGAAACTGTGTCTTTTTCATGTTATATCCTGAGTTTATATTCCTAGTTATAGAAGTCCTTAATAAACCTTAGCATTTGTTACTTAATAAATTTAGTAAAAAATCTTTATGGAAATTGTTAATGTTTCCACTTATCTCTTTCATACAAGAAAAAGTTTGTCCCTTCATTAATTGCAAAGAAAATAAACTCAACTGTAAATTACCTGCTAGCAATGTGTATTTTTTTAAAGACCCATTGTTCCATTTGCTCAAGATACCTTTTTCCATCCTTTTATCTTAAGGTGGTGTTTATTGTTGATAGTTTGGTGTATTTCTTGGAGGCAGGAAAAGGATGAATCCTCTTTCATAATCTGGTCTGCTAATCTGTGTCTTTTCCTTGGAGAATTGATAAAATATTTTTTAAAAAGATCCCACAAGTAGATGGTAGATTAGAACAATATACAACTAACTACTCTGCCTCCTTAGGTAAGTAATCTTACTTCTTAGACTCTTAAGAGCCACAAAAATGCACATTGTATTTATTCAATGCAAGAGACAATAAATGACATTCAGCTGGACCCCACCAAACATTTCCTATATACAGAATGCATGCCAAGTCTGTTGATAATCCCTGAGGGGTTCAGAATTGAGTTGGACAGGGTTTATCCTCTTTGATGAGAGCATTTAGTACTGTGGGTACTAAGTGTATTTCTGAAATCCTGTCCTGTACTGACATTCACAGATTCATAAAGGCACCTTTTGGGCAATATCTGTGTAAAAAGAGTGAATGCCTTTTGCTGACAGCTGATGTACACCAGCATCAGTGAAAAATTATGATTTAATAAGCAAAGACTATTTCCCAAGGACAATTGGACATAGAAATATTCATCTTCTGGGAGGCTTTTGAAAAATTAGCCTGTAGAAAAACATGAGAATCTATTTGTATCAAACAAAGCAAAGGAGGGAACAATGATGAAAATGGAAAATATGGTAGACATGTTGTGCAACAGAAAACGTAAGAAAGGTAGCAGAGGTGAGGAAATCTTTTACTTGAAGCATTAATTTCACAATAGATGACTTAACATTTTATAATATATAAACATCACTGGAGAAAGTGCTTTGTAACTAACAACATGACTCTTTGGTCACATCTTTGAAGACAGCCTGCAGCAGGTACAGGCAGGTGCTGGATCCATACATTATACTGGACAAACAAATGGCCTCAAATTCACTAGCATGGAAACACAGCTTGGCTTGAGTTGACACACTCTTTCTAGCTTAACCTGACCATTCACCTCAAGTGATATGCCTAAAATAATCAAGAAGTGAAAGAAGAAAGCTAGAAAATACTCTGAGATGTATCTGCAAAGTGATGTGCTGTCAGTATCCACAAAAGCAAGAGTGGCAACACTGTCAAGAGAAGGGGAAATCAGAATTCACTCAAGGCCAGCAAGAAGAGCAGCTGTGATGTGCAAATCAACAACCCCAAGTGTTCTGACAGAGCAGCTAGACAAGATGGCTTCCTGGGGAGATTTTAAATGGAGAAGGCCACAGGAAAGCTCACTGAAACCAGGCTCTGACCCAGAGCCCTGTGAAGACAGGATGAGTCTTCTCCAAAGAAAGTATAAAATAACTATCTCTTGCACAAGAGAAGGTGGCAAGTACAGAAGTTCCACAAGCAAACTCCATCTCATAGCCTGACATCTTCTCATGAGAGGCTGGCCTTTTGGTGCCAACATATAACACCTCAGACATTTTCTGTCAGGTAAGAGAGATGCAGTTGATGGTGTTCCCAGACTTTAGGGGATGCATAACGAAGAGGCTGTGTGTGTTGATCCCTAGTAACAGATGAAGCTATCTTCCCCTCTTTCAGGAAAATGCCCTAAGAGCGTGATCAGTACTAGTGTTTTGGTATTTGGTAGATTTTAAAGGCCTTTCTGATGTCTTCTCAACTCTGCTGGGGATCAAGCTACTGGTATGTTGATGACAAAGGGGGGAACATTTAGACACAGAAAGGTCCGGGTCCCTTACACTCATCTGGGGAGCTTTCAGAGTTACTCCAGTTCAGAGTCTCACCCTGGAGGTGTATTTCAGTTGACAGGAAGTGGGTGCAGGTATGAGAGAGAACTCTTTAGGGGATTCTAATGTACAGGGTTGAGGAACATTGGATTCACCCCACTCCTTTCTCTAT
>LZPO01087696.1:46894-64284 GCA_001675575.1 Neotoma lepida | reverse complement strand
CTCCAAAAAACCATTATTTTTTTAGTGTGGCCTCAACCCCATACAAAGAACTACAGATAACTGAGGAAAACTGGGAACAGGAGAAGAAGTCTTCCCCACAGAAGAGGGCAATTGGTCATTCAGTTCTAACCAATCTGCCCTGAAAACATACATACAAGCAACACTGTACAGACTGAACAGGTTTTATTTAAGAATATATATGTGTATATGCATGTGTACATGCAATAAGGATTAGTGAAAAAAGAGGCCTTGAAATTGAAGGAGATCAGGGAGAAGTTATGTGGGAGGGTTTGGAGAGAGGAAAGGAACAGGAAAAAATATTGTAATTATAATCTCAAAAAAACAAACTTGCAAACAAACAAACAGTATGGCCACCTCTTATCTCTATGCTTAGATACAAAGTTCAAGCTGGTGTCTTCAAACCAGACTCAGACATGAATGAGGAGGCCTGTGTGTTGTTCTTCAGAGTAAACTCAATGAGCACACATTTTCTCCTTCTGAAGACATTTAGCCTGGGTATGTGGTATGGCCTCATATACTCTACGGTATGACAGTTACACAGACACAGAAGTTGAATGACTTTGGTGAACACATATGTGCAAAAAGGACACTGGGCGGTGGTGGTGCACACCTTTAACCCCAGCACTCAGGAGGCAGAGGCAAGCGAATCTCTGTGAGTTCCAGGCCAGCCTGGTCTACAAAGTGATTTCCAGGACAGGCTCCAAAGCTACACAGAGAAANCCTGTTGCGAAAAACAAACAAAAAAAGGCAAAAAAGGAAGAAAAAAAATGTGTGAGGTGATTTGTAGAAATTNAGGAATTTCTATGCATATACTTATCATCATTGCCCTACCTCAGAAACAAGAAATATTCCTGAAATAAGACTCAATTCTAAAAGGTGTGTGTGTGTGTGTGCATGCATGTGTGTGTGTATGCACGTGTGTGTGCATGCACGTGTGTGTGTGCATGTGTGTGTGCATGCACGTGTGTTTGTGCATGCATGTGTGTGCATGTGTGTGTGCATGCACGTGTGTTTGTGCATGCATGTGTGTGCATGTGTGTGTGCATGCACGTGTGTTTGTGCATGCACGTGTGTGTGCATGCATGTGTGTGTGCATGAGCATGTGTGCATGTGTGTGTGCATGCACGTGTGTGTGCATGTGCATGTGTGTGCATGCGTGTGTGTGCATGCACGTGTGTGCTCACACGCACGCATATGTGAGATTGTATGTTGGCTGTGCTTGCCTTGCTGTTTGTTCTGCCTTCTGTATTGTCTTTTCTTTAAAATATGCAAATGGCCTATATTTTTACCTGAGTGGTTGTCTTCTTGTCCTATTTCCTGTTCATAGGACAAATGTCTAAGTTTCAGATCTCTGGGAATTGTCCTGGTCACTTAAGTCCAAGTTACTAATATTTTTCTATCAGTATTGTATCAATATATCTATAAATCATATCAATACTTGTTTCAGATAAAAGCTATGTCCTCAAATGTTTCAAGAGACATCATCACACTTTATTTTGGACTGGTAGGATACAATGTCCTTACAGTTATTAGAAATCCCTTTGTGTTGTTGAACACACACACACACATACACACACACACACCCCTCCCTCTCCTTAAGTTCTTCTAGAGTTCTAACAAGGAATGCATAGCTGAGATTCTGATTCTATTTTGATTCTGGGCCACCTTCACTGACAAATCTGAACCTGATTCTTACCCAGAAGCCATCTCTCTTTAAGAATCATTCATGTCAAGGAAACTGGGATGAGAAGTGGCTTAGTTTATAGGACTGGACTAGGCCCTCTGGATATGCGAGACTGTTGTTTAGCTTGAACTGTTTGAGGGGCCCACAGGCAATGGGATCAGGATCTGTCCCTGGTGCATGAGCAGGCTCTTTGGAGCCCAGTGCCTAAGGTGTGACACCTTGTGCAGCCTTGGTGCTGGGGGAAAGGGCTTGAACCTGCCTCAACTGAATATACCAGGCTCTGCTGATTCCCCAGGGGAGACTTTGACTTGGAGGAGGTGGGAATGGAGGGTGGGTTGTGGGGGAAAGCTGGGGGGCAGAAAAATGGAGGAGGTGGAATCTGTGGTTGGTATGTAAAATGAATAGAAAATTTCTTAAATTTGAAAAATTAATAAATTAGAAAAAAATAGAGTACTTTCAGGAAAAAGTCACATCCTCTTGTACCTTAAATGAGTATTTGAATTTAAATATAGTTTATACATTTGCCTATGTTTCCTATGCATTAATTTGGTCCTAAATTTGATTAAGAGCTATAAGCAGGACTTTTAACTGATCTTGTATTAACACACAATAAAAATAAAATAATGTAAGACAATAAATATTTCGATATTTTTTTATTTGACTCAAAATTAAGCAGTTTATTATTTAGTACATCCTCTCTCTCTGAATTGAATGGAGATGGAACAATACAGTTGGCTCTTGAGCATCCAACTTGGAAATCTCGTTAGCTGGCTGAACACATTGAATGAGTCCATTTTCTAGGTTACCAGCGACAACATTGCTGAATGTCCTTTCATCTGGTAACCTGAGTTGTCTTTCTCCAGTCTCTGTGTATGACTTTTTTCACGCCTTTCCAGCACCTGCTGCAGACCATTATTACCTGAGGTCCCTATGCTCCACCAAAACTGATGTCAGTATCACATGTATTAGGTATTTGCTATGACAGTTTCTAGGTGCAGATTTCCATCTGTGTTGTTCATTGTTGCATGACCAAGAATTTTAACAGGATTTAGAGTATCACCATTTTATTCTATCCTAATGCTGTAAGTCAGAACTTGGAACATCTTAGTATGTCTGCCCCGAATGGCTTTGGCTCAATATTTTGCTTGGCTTTATTCAGATGGTGTCTAGGATGAATAAACTATACAAGAAGACTCTACTTAGATGTCTACCCTCTGTGTTCCTTTGTATTGTTCTGCCTTCTTTGGGGATAAGCTATGCTTCCTTATACCTTGATGATTTCAGAATAGTCATACCATGTGTAGAACGTCTGTCTTCTAAGAAGGGGTAGGTATCCTAGAAGTGATGGGGAAAACTTTTCCTCCATAGATCAAATCTTGAAAATTACCTAGAACTGCTTCAGGTGCACTCTGATGGCTGAGAAAGTCACACATCCTGCATGCATTTAATGAACATGACCTAAGAGCTATTGATGTAATAGATTGTGTATTGATCATGATAGTTTCTTTCAAAAACTCCCTTCTTCTCTGTAAGAAGATAAACTACCTACTGATCCCACCATGACTTGCAAATTACTCTTACATTCTAGATGCTATCTTGATTAGGACATAAGTCCCTCTTTGCCTTAAGAAAATTTTCTGCCGTATGGACTGCAAAATCTACTACACTGAGGTTTAATTGTTCTATCAAGATGCTAATAAATCAGGTCTCTAATTTTGTTATTGCTGCTGGGTTGTTGGTTTTTTTAATCTCTTATCATCAGGACTTAGGAGTTTATGAGAAGTAAGTCAGCTGATTTAAGAAAAGCAAAGTTAGCTTTCTCCAAATTTCCTAAATTGTTTCTTTTTACATTTTACATATCCAGTATGATAAGATTTGACAAATGCTTACACCGAATCAAACATTACACAATTACTGTGAAGAACTTTGGCATCACCCTTTCACAAAACCTTGCATCATGCATTCCTTCCGTACCTTCCTTTAACACTAATTCTTATCTCCAGGGAGGCTTTGATGTTTTTATACTACCAATTAGTTTCATTGGATACAGCATTTTGTATTTTATAAAATTTGTTATGAAGCATTTGTATTGGGGTATGTTGCTTCTGCAAACAATAATCATTTGAAATCTATTGGTATGTTTCCTTGTATTTCTGATAAATTTATGAACAATTTCAAGCAGCATTTTATTGTACTTATAAACCAAAATTTGTGTTGATGCATCTGTTGATGTACACTTATTACAATTTCTAGTTTTGGATTATTGTGAATTAAGCATGTTGAGAGACCATTATCTCATATTTTTTATTTCTTTTGGGTAAACACCTAGAAGGAAAGAACTGCTCAGGTGATGGTAAATATTTTACCATTTGCATTCCCAATAGTGTGTGAGTATTATACTTGTTCTAGATCCTTCTCCAATATCAGTATGGTAAACCGTTTTTTAATTTCAGTCATCCTAATTATGGATGCATGGCAAACCCTTATGATGTTAATCTGTATAGTTATAATTATTAAGGATGTTAAACATATATATATATATATAAATCATGTGTAATTATTTATTAATTCTTTATTTTAGGAGAATGTAATAGATGAGTACTATATTGACATCATTTACACTCCTTGCTTTCCCCCACCTTCTCCTATGTATGCTCATTCTCTCTCTTTTTTTATTAAATATAATATATAATGCATAATACATAACATATAATGTAATATATGTTATGTATGATATATGTGTATAATATTGAGAGAGTGAGAGAATTCATTTAGTTTGCTCATAACATATAGTATGATACATGTATATAGTATTGAGAGAGTGAAAGAATTCATTTAGTTTGCTCATAACATATAGTATGATATATGTATATAGTATTGAGAGAGTGAGAGAATCCATTCAGTTTGCTCATATGACCACTTAGGATCAGTTAATCTATCAGAGTCATGTTCTTGGGGAAAACTGGTTCTCCCCTTCTCAGAAGACATTGATTGCCTTTAGTTTTTCATCTAAAGGTGGAGCCTGAAGAAATTTTCCCTGCTTGCATTGTCTTTCTGGTTACAGTGGTCATTATGCATGTCTTGTTCGTATAACTATACTGTTGAGATTCCATGGGTGTAGCATCCTTGTCATGTCTAGAAGATGCTATTTAGCAGCAGATGTCCTTGTCTCATGACTCTTTATATATCTCTCTTCCACAGAGTCCTCTGAGCCTTAGGTGTAAGGACTGTATTATAGATAGACTAACTGTGGCTGGGTTTCTTAAGTCACTAATTCTCTGCATTTTTACCAGTTATAGATCTCTGTAGTAGCCTCTATCTATTGAAAAACAGGCTTCTTTGGTAAAGAGTATGAACTATACTTATCTGTAGTTATATGGATAAATATTTAGAATACAGTTAGAAACTATACTGATTTATCAAAAGGGCAGCAGTAGGTGTAGGGTCCATCACTCCTCTAGCCATGGGTAGTTGGCTATGTTGAAAGTAACAGATATGAATTCTTATCTGTTTAGTGGATCTTGTGTCCAGTTTGACAGTTGTTGATTACTCCCAAGATAACAATGTCATTATTGCACCACTGTAGATATGTTGCTGGGCCAATGAATATAGTGGTTCATAGGTTTTATAGTTGAATAGAGTATTGATGGGTTTTCCTCCTTGGCAACTTGCATAGCACCTTCTGATATTATGAAAATCGGCCCCCAGGAATGAGGTTTCCAGGCCAATTCCAGCATTATCCCTCCAAGTAGTTTGTCAAATGTGTCTCTAGTAATAGGGTCTTATTACAAGTTTGGGGAGACAACCAAGGTCAATGGCAATAGNCTACATTTTTTTGGTATTATCTTGCTACGAAAGAAGAGAAATCACTTATACACATACACCACACCATACACACCACACGCACACACACACACACACACACACACAGGATTTCTGTTTCATTTTCAAATGTCTTCAGTGCTATCTCTCCTTCTTCCTTCTCCCTCCATATTGCCTCCACCCCTTTCCCAATTAAGTTCCCCACCCCTTTCCTTACTCCTCCATAGGGCTTATGTTTATGGAGAAAAGGGTAGAAGCAGCAACTCCTAAAAGTGGAATAGTAGAACATAGGTGCCATTTATTCTTGAATAAAGTCAGTTAAATGGTTTGGTGGGTAAAAGCATTTACTTCCAAGCCTGGTAACATGAATTCAGTAGGCACAGTGGAAAGAGAAAACCAATTCCCATGTGCCAACAGATCATAATGGATTTTTAAGGTCATTTTAAGGGCTTTTGCTTTTATTCTGAGTTGTATTTCACTTAAGGACCATTTGAATATTTTAATGAAAGTAATTTGATTTATATTATATTCTAAAACAATTATCAAATCTGAATATTCTAAAAACAATTTTGAGTGTTAGTAATGAACTCCAGCATAAAAGGAACATAAACATGGGCTGTTATTATATCCTTCAAGGTAAGTGGTCATGGTTTCTTGCCCTAATGAATCTTTATGGAGTTTTCAAAATGGAATTAAATATCATGATGTGATAACCTAACTTTTTTATTAATGCTTATCAGAGGTGATCAATGAGTTCTTCTAGTCTTAAAGCTCAGACATTCTGTGATCTACTTATGTCTAGCCTAGCACGGTCAAGATCCATCACCATTTGCCATGACCTGATCTCATTTACAATACTTCTGTGCTTGGGATACCAATTTCCATTACTAACTAAGATTTTTTTTCCAATCATAAACCACACAATAAAGTGTGTTTATGGTCATAGTCATATTTCCTCATTGTAAATATAAAAAAAGTGAAGGCACATTTTCTAGTGTTCTGGACAATGATTTAAAATAAACTAACTCCTTTAGACTCTCACAGTGTTAGCCTATCTTGCTTCAAGTCCATTGTGAGCTCATGAACATCCAATTGGCTAGCCATGTTGGCCAAAGATGGCCAAAGGGAGCCCCCTGGTGGGAACAGGTGAGGAGTTTTCTGAAAGCATTCCACAGGTCCCCTTGTAGGATACATGAGACAATTATTTTACACTGAACATGCTTTATTTCTGACTATATTGCTTGATAATGTTTGAAATATCAGGTTAGGAATCCAGCTAATTCTCTGCTGCCCTGTGTACTATTGCTTCACTTGTAGCTTACTGAACTCTTGAAATGAGCATAGTCCCAGTTGAGGTGTTCAGTAAATATAAAATATACATTAGATTTTGAAGAGTAACTATAATGAGAATGTAAACTATTTCATTAACTTTATGAATTACATGTCTGGATATATATGCTAAAGTAAATCTACCATTTAAAGAATGATTTCTAGTTCCTACTTTTCTTAATATGGCTACTAGGCAATCTAAAACTATGCTTATGAGTTATATTATACTTCTATTGGTATATTACTGAGATAGAATCATAGTTCATGTTGTCGTGAATCAACAGTGCATGAAAAATGTACAAATATTTTAAGATGTCCATGTTCTTCCCACTTCCCTGTATATTTGATTCATTAGCTCCCTCTATACATCTATCTCAAGTATCTGTTTACTATCCTTCTAGTGGGCTATGCTTATAGTTCTCTCCAGCTATATGTTCTTTGTCTATTATAGCTAGCTTCCTCTGCATGTTTGGGAGTTTTCACACTTCCAAAGCATCCTTTAGCCATTACATGATCTCCACAAGATCACTCTGTCCTCTGAACTTTGTCAAATTGTGACTGGAAACTCCACTGGCTATCCTTATGGGACAAGGAGCTTAGACTTGCCTGGAGTCACATCTGAAACTATCTTTTTCCACTTTCTGTGTTGTTCCTCACCCTTCTCCCTGTTCACCCTCAGAACATGAGCATAATAAATCACTACACAGACAGTCTTCATCTCAGAGTCAACTTGTGGGAAACTTGCAAGGGTCCACTGTAAGTACCTTTAAGTGGCATTTTGGACACATGCTTATACTAAGCCATGATTCCTGATGAGCCATTTTCTATTTCATGTTTCAGAGAGTTATGGAATCTATATAAAACTGACATCAGTCAATAACTATACATTTAAATGAGGAGAAGTAGCAAGTGTATGCAATACAGAAAGACATTATCTAATTCTAAAAGTCTTCTTTAGCTTCTGAGAAAAGTGAGTTTCTTTCAAAGGAAATTAACTTGATCTGAAAATCTCCTCTGGTTTGCAGGATGATCTGTATTGGCTGCCTATCAATGAATTTCATATAATATTGGAGATTGTTATGTTGAGAGAAGAAAGCCCAGACTCAGAAAACTAAATTCTCATATTTTTCTCTTATGGAATCTAGTATTAAATTCATGTCTTAGCCACTTTTCTATTCCTGTGATGAGACACCATGACCAAGGGTAGTTATAGAAGAAAGAGTTTAATGGGGNTTACAGTTTGGTAGGGTAAGTCATCCATGACCATCATCGGCAGGTAATGTTACAGCAGGCAGGCAGACATAACACTGGAGCATTAGTGAAGAGCTCTGTTCTTGAGAAAATAAAAATGAATCAGAGAGAACTAACTGGAAATGGTATAGGATTTTAAAATTCCAAAGCCTACCCCTAGTGATATACCTCTTTCCACAAGGCCACACCTCCTAATCCTTTCCAAACAGTTCTACCAACTGGAGACCAATCATCAAATATATGAGCCTGTGGGGAACATTCTCACCCAAACACCAAAATATGTGAAAGACAAATGGGGTGAGATGAAAAAGGAACAAAGTGGGGCAATACAAAAGGATAGCACTNGACAGGAGTGATCAAATACATCATATTCCACTGTGGGGTCAATATAAGCTAAGGAAATGTCAAGTATAGATGTTTATGCGGAGTGGATCACCTGGGTGGTCCATCCCTAAGTAATTGAATGAGTGTTGTAGGACTTGTCAGGACTATCTCTCTTTTAAATATGAAGTAATTCCCAACTTTTACACTAGCAAAAGGAAAAAGGTAACAAAACAACAGATGACTTCAAAACACTGTAATAAATCGCATTGAAGCAACCAAAATAAGCATGAATGTGCAGAAAAACTAGAAGTTTAGGGAAAATATGAAGTGAAAAGAATATAATGAAAATTTAAATCAACTTCTTTGTCCATATTTACAAAAATTTCATTTGAAATAACTGTATTTATTGTTTGCCCTTAAGGATGTTCTTTGTTATCTTAGTATAATAAGGGAGCATTTATTCCTGCTCAGTGTCAGTGGATATTTTACATAAGAAATATCTCTTTATATTGTTTATATACCTCCACTTCCAAATGTTGTCATCAAATCATCTTTCATTTTGTGAGAATGGTTACATCAGTGCATCACAAATGCTATTTTAAAGCAAAGAGAGAAAATATCTGCAACATCAGAAAGTGTCTGGGAAGTCACTTCCTTCCAGACACAAAGCTGACACATGGGAAGATAAGGAGAGGTTGAGTTTGCTCTGGCTTACAGAAAGCTCGGGGTATTGTAGTTGGAACTGAAGAAGTTGGCAAATATGTTTGCCTGAAAATGAAAAATCTCTTTTTTATAACAGCAAATATTTGCCTTTGGTTGAGAGCAAATCGATGTCACTGCTCTCTGAAGTAGTGCTGCTTGTATCGAAAATGGAGACCCTGGGATGCGGTCCTCTCATTCTTCAATTCTGCAACAGTCCACATCAGAGGAACACTTGTCACTGGGGAGGCTGTGAGGGCTGAGGAGGAGGGGTTCAGACTGAGGGCAAGTACAGAGATCAAAATCAAACACCTTGATGATTGGGAAAAGACTAACCAGAGATGGAATTCAGAGGGCTTTCCAAGGGAACAAATGTATTTCTTTCATGATAAGGTTGCAAGCTGTTAAACTTTTCCAATATCATTAACACTGTAACTCACAAGTTTTTTTGTTTGCTTGTTTTTGTTTTTGTTTTTGTTTTTTGTTTTCCCAATAGGTGAAGGTAGGAGGCACAAGGCAGCTGAGTTTGCATCTCTGAGTCATTAGGAAAGGTTTATTGGTACCTTCCACAGCATCCCTACCCATTCAGCTTTCTACATTTCCCTCACTTGTTTGCCATAATGGAAAGCCTGAGTTTAATTATTCTTAAATGTTGAAAATCACAATATAGCAATGTACTTCATCTCCATGCCCTGAGTTGTAGCTCAGATTTGAGGAGGGGAAAAAAAAAAAAGAATGCCTGTTTCACTATTGAGATTTTATAAGAAATACTAATGTGTTCAACTTGACTCTATAGATATAAGAACAATACCGGGGGCCAGCTAGATGGCTCATTGAGTAGACATGTGTTGCCAAGCCTGAAAAATGCGGTTCAGTCTTCAGAACCCATTGTGGAAATAAACAACTGACTCCTAACATCAACCTCACATACATGTATCCCCAATAACATTTAAACCTCCTTATGCATTGTGATGAAATATTACAGAAATGCATAGATACAATATTTCAATATTTTAATATTAAGTATTTTAATCATAATAGCAACACCATGTAAAGCTGCAAATTGTCTTTTTTAATATAAACAAATTTTCAAATGCCCAAAGTTTAATTAATTTTAAGCAGTCAATGTGTTAATAGTTTAATTTAAAAGATTTATTTTTATCTTTTATGTATGGGTGTTTTGTATGTATGTCTGTGCCCCATGTTCATGCAGTGCCTGTGGAGACCAGAAGAAGGCGTTGGATCCTCTGGAACTGAAGTAGGAGAGTGTTGCTAGCCACCATGTGAGTGCTGAAATCTAAACATAGGCCCTTTTCAAAAGTGAAGTGTTCTTAACTGAGCCATGTCTCCATCCAATGTGTTAATTTTACATAACTTTGCTTAAGCATAGTTATAGAATCCTCACATTTCTCTCTTGTGCCCTTAAGCAAAGAATCAATGAGATTTCACTTTGATTTCACAATTCAGTATTATCTTTATATTTCTTAATTACCAAACTATCCCAGCAGCCACTGTGGTTGGGAGAGTGTTTGTCTGTACAATAAAAAGTAGAGTAATTCTACACAAAGCTGCTTCTTAGGTCTTTAGTCTATATGTGGGGTGTGTGTGAGTGTGTGTGTGTGTGTGTGTGTGTGTGTGTCTTATTTGTGCCTTCATTGTGAGTTGGGAAAACAGATAATAGAGCATAAATATTATTTTCTTGAAACAGACATAAAAAGATGCTACCATTCTTATTTATTTTTTGACACTGAAATGTAAATTAAACCATAAAAAATCTTGGTTTCTTCATTATGGTATGGTAATAATTTGATTCACCTAATAAGGTTTGTGGAATGACACATTAATGTATTGCATATAAGTGTTTGTGCACAGTTTCTCCTTTTGTATTTATATTACTGTGGACTTCAGATCTTTTGAAAAAAATAACTGACAAAAACCATGCTAAAAAAAATTCAAACATCAGAGCATGCATGAAATGCAGGCACCCCTGGGGCTGCTTTGACTTACCGAATTCTTGATCTTAGTTCTGGTGTATGGTTAAATTAATGGGCACTCCTGGAAAATGATTTCTAGATAGATGAGTTGTTTCAATCTTGTGTAAGAAACATCCATCCCCTGATTTAGGGAAAAAACACATGTGTCTTTGAGCCAAAGGGAAAGTCAGTCTCCAACAAGAAAGACTCATTTTGGTATATAAGTAGAAAATGGCCTTGCTACTGACTTCATAATAACTTGATATGTTTGCTGAGAAATACTTATAAAATATCAGTTCTGTTTTGTCATTAATCTGGATTCTTGGAAGTATGAACTATTCAAATANCATCTAAGTTTATGAAGCTTGCTTGTGTTTGTGTTTCTTATATGGAAATATGAGATATGCTCAGTACAGAGATGTGGAAGTCAAGTCTTTCTTAAGACATTTACAAAATTGCAGACTACATACATGTATCGAGGAGGAGGCCAGGGCATACTACAAGAAAGCTGTGTGTATTTGAAAGGCTAGCATAAGGTATTATGACCTTTACATGTGAGAATGAACAGGACATGGATCACAACTGGAGGTTGTGTAACTTCTATTGCATATTTAGTAAAAATGCNTGATCTTAAAAATGTAAGGCTTATTTTTTTCATTTGTCAATTGTAAATAATTATTCCTGAGTTTGTGTTAGGAAAGGAAAAGCTGTTCTCACACTTCTACCAACATGGTAGCTTTAAGGGGATGAGGTTTTCTTTGCTTCTTTAGTCTCACTGCCCAGAACAGTTCCGGATGCTTAGAAAATTTCCAGTTAGTGGCTGTTCAAAACAGGTCTAAAAGTGCAAAAACTCCAAATTTTGATTTCCTGTACATACTGGAGAGAGAGTGATGTGACTCCATTTCAGTTAAAAACATATTTCAATTGTTCATTTTATGAGGCCATAGTCACCCTGATACTTAAACAACATAAAGATTCAACAAGGAAAAAAAAATTACAGGTCAATTTCTTTCATGAAAATTGATGCAAAAATACTCAATAAAATACTCTCAAACTGAATTCAAGAACACATAAAAAATATCACCCACCATGATTAAANAGGCTTCAATTCAGAGATTCAGGGATGATTCAACATACAAAAATCTGTCAATGTAATCCACCATATAAACAAACTGAAAAAAAAAGCACATGTTCATCTCACTAGATGCTGACAAAGCCTTTGACAGAATTCAATATTCTTTCATGATAAAGATTTTGGAGAGATCAGGGATACAAGGGGCACACCTAAACATAATAAAGCCAATTAACANCAAGCCTATAGCCAACAACAAATTAAATGGAGAGAAACTCAAAGCAATTCCACTAAAATCAGGACAATACAAAGTTGCCTACTCCCTCGTATCTGTTCAAAATAGTACTTGAAGTTCTAGGTAGAGCAATGAGATGACTAAAGGAGATCAAGGGGATACACATTGGAAAGGAAGAAGTCAAAGAATTGCTATGTGCATGTGATATGATAATATACATAAGTGACCACAAAAATTCCACCAGGAAACTCCTACAGCTGATAAACACCTTTAGTTAAGTGGCCAAATAAAAGATTAACTAAAAAAGAAAGCCTCTTTATATGCAAATGGTAAATGTGCTGAGAAATAAATCAGGGAACCAACACCCTTCTCAGTAGCCATGCATAAAATAAAATATCTTGGTATAAGTTTAANCAAGCAAGTGGAAGACCTGTATGACAATAACTTCAAGTCTTTGAAGAAAGAAATTGAAGAAGATATCAGAAGATGGAAAGATCTCCCAGGCTCATGGGTCAGTAAGGATTAACATAGTAAAAATGGCCATCTTACGGAAAGCAATCTACAGATTCAATGCAACCCCCATTAAAATCCCAATACAATTTTTTACAGAGCTTGAAAGAACAATATTCAACTTTATATGGAAAAACAAAAACCCAGTAGAGTTAAAACAATTCTAAACAATAAAAGGAACTTCTGGAGGTATCACCATACCTGACTGAAAGTTGTACTACAGAGCTGTAGTAAGAAAAACTGTCTNGTATTGACATGAAAACAGACTGGCACTTCAATGGAATCAAAGATCCAAACATAAATCCACACACCTATGGACACCCAATTTTTGACAAGGAAGCCAGAAATATAAAATGGAAAAAAGAAAGCATCTTCAACAAATGATGCTGGTCTAACTGGATGTCAACATGTAGAAGATGCAAATACATTCATTCATTACCCTGCACAAAACTCAAGTCCAAGTCAAATCAAAGACCTCAACATAAAACCAGATGAACTGAACTTGAAAAAAATAGAAAGTGGGGAATAGTCTTGAAATCCTTGGCACAAGAGACAACTTCCTGAACCAAACATCGATAGTGCAGGCATTAAGACTGACAATAAATGGCACCTCATGAAACTAACAAGTTTCTGTAAGGCAAATGACACTGTCAACAGAACAAAATGGCAGCCTACANAATGGAAAAAGATTTTTACCAAGAGCACATCTAACAGAAGGCTAACTTCCCAAATGTATAAAGAACTCAAGAAACTAGACATCAACAACAAACCAAATAGTCCAATTTAAAAATGAGATACAGATCTAAACAGAGAATTCTCAATAAAGGAACCAAAAATGGGTGAGAAACAAAGAAATGTTCAACATCCTTAGCTATCAGGGAAACACAAGTAAAAAAAAAAAAAACCACTTAGGGATTCCTACTTATACCTGTCAAAATGGCTAAGATCAATAACATAAATGACAACTCATGCTTGGGGTGGATCAAGGCGAACACTCCTCCATTGCTGGTTGGAATGCAAACTTGTACAGNCACTATGGAACTCAATATGGAGATTCCTCAGAAAATTGGGAACCAATCTACTTCAAGACCCAACTATACCACTACTGGGCATATACCCAAAGGTTGCTCCATCATACCACAAAGACACTTGNTCAATTATGTTCATACCAGTTTTATTCATAATATCCAGAAACTGGAAACAATCTAGATGTCTGTCAATCAAAGAATGGATAAAAAAGTGGTATATTTACAGAATGGAGTATTACTCAGCTATTAAAAACAATGATGTCATGAAATTTGCAGACAAATGGATGGAACTTGAAAAAAAATCATCTGGAGTCTGATAATCCAGACCCAGAAAGACAAACATGGTATGTACTCACTTATAAATGGCTATTAACTCTGAAGTAATAGACGTGCTACAATCCACAGAGCAAGAGAGTCTAAGTAAGAAGCAGAGCCCATAAGGGGACACATGGATATCCCTGGGAAGGAGAAATATAATATAATAGATTTCGTGGGTAGACTGGGGGTAGGGGGAGTTGGAAAAGGAAATATTAGGCATGGGGGATGGAGAGAGAGAGAGAGAGAGAGAGAGAGAGAGAGAGAGAGAGAGAGAGAGCACACTTGGAGAGATAACTGGAAATGGAGGGCATTTTGGAGACTGGGTAGAAACCTAGTGCAATTGGAAACTCTCAGAAATCCATGAGGGTGACCCTAGCAAACACTCCTAGTAATGAGGAATATGTTACTTGAACTGACCATCTTCTGTAATGAGGAAAGACTTCCAGTGGAGTGATTGGGACACCAACCGAGTCACAAAACCTTCTACCTACAATTAGTCCTGCATCTGTGTTGTAGAACTTGTGGGAGCAGCCAACTAATGACTAGTCTAAATTGAGACCCATGTCATGAGAGGGAGCTCATGCCAGGTACTGCCTAGAGGGCCAGAAACCAGTCTTGATAGCCCAGAGACCAAGGATAAAATCAAACATTATTGGCCAAATAATTAAAGAAAGAAAGAAAAGAAAAAAAATCAATGAATTGATTCCTAGTGATNCTCTGCTATATTCATAGCCTGGAATGTCACATAATCATCATCAGAGACGTTTCACCAGCAACTGATGGGAACAGATGCGGAGGTCTACAGCCAAACATCAGGCAGAGCTAGAGGAATCTTGCAGAAGAAGATGAGAAAGGATTGTAGAATCCAGAGGGGTCAAGACACCATAGGAAAATGGACCACAGAATCAACTAACCAGGGCCCATCGGGGCTACAGAGACTCAACTGACAATCAGGGAGCCTGTATGGGTCTGACCTATGTCCTCTGCAAATATGCTATGGTTCTGTAGCTTGGTGTTCCTGGGTGACTCCTAACAGTGGGGGAAGGGACTGTCTTTGACTCTATTGCCTACTTTTGAGATCTTTTCCTCCTACTGGCTTGCCGTNTCTAACCTTAATATGAAGGGAAGTATCTAGTTCTTTATTGTAACCTGACATGCCATGTTTGGTTGATATCCCTGGGAGGTCTNCCCTTTTCTGAAGGGAAAGGAGGAGTGGATCTGTCAGAAAGGGAATGGGGGATACTGGAGGGAGAGGATGGAGGGGAAACCATGGTTGGAATATGAGATAAGAATAATTTTAAAAAAGAAATAAAAGAAAATCACAATCAATCAAAATGCAGAGTTAGGGAGCCCAGTCCCAATAGGTACATCTACAAACACTCACACGTAAGGCTCAGGGAACATTTTGGAAGAAGGGATGAAAAGATTGTAAGAGCCAAGAGATCAGAGAGTTTCTGTGAGATTGTGTCTATCAGTGCTGTCAGAAGCTACACTCATAAAGTCTCACCAATATGACTCCCTTAACGTGAGCTGAACAAGGATAATAATAGGCATGCTAAAATGGATGGAGGAAAGCCCATGAGGGCTCAAGCCTACTCAAAGAACTACAGGCACCTAAGGAATGCTGGGAGCAGGAGAAATAGTCTTCCCCAGGGAAGAGCACACCAATTGGTTATCCAATACCAAATGGTCAAAAGTGAAAATATAACAAGTAACATTATATAGACTGACCAGGTTATTTTTTTTTGTATTTAGGAAAATATATTTATATGCATATACATATACATATGTAANAGCAATTAATGNTAAAAGAGGTAACAAATTTGAAAGAACAAGGTGACTTCTCTTTACAACTGATGGAGATCATCACAGCAAACCATAACTAACCACAACACAGAGTTGAATATCCCAGTCCCAGCTGATACATCTGCAATATAGCTCCTGAACCTAAAGCTCAGGGATCATTTCAGAAGAGGGGGATGGAAAGATTGCATAAACCAAAGGAACAAGGAGGTTGCTGTGAGATTGTGTCTCCTAGGAGTTTCAGAAGCTATACCCCTAAAGTCTCACCAACCTGACTGCCTAAACATGAACTGAGCAAGGATAGCAATTAACAGACATGTTAACATGGACAAGGATAGGTCCAAGAGGCCTCAACCCTACACAAAGAGCTATAGGCAACTAATTTATTATAATAATATACTTATTGTTGTTCATATTCACATATATATTAATTGATTAATAATTGATGTAAGAGGGGCCACTCCTGGACAAGTGGTCTTGAGCTGTATGAAAAAGCTAGCTAAACAAGCCGTAGTCTTTTCTTTAGTCCTGTTTCCAGGTTCCTGATTGAGTTCCTTTCCTGACTTTCCTTAATGATGGACTGTGATGTGCAAGTATAAGCAAAATAACCTCCCTCCCCAAAAGAACATATTTCAAAAATGAGAACAGTGATTACAGATGTAATAAAGCTGCAATATAATAAAAATTAAAACATTACTCATTTTAAACAATTAATGCAATTATTCCTTTTAAAAATCCTGTATATGAAACTGGCTAGTTCTATCATTCAATTCAGTTATGCATCAATCAAATTTGATGCTATACTTATCTTTAATCCNAGAAGCTTCTCTTTGTAGTAATCAGAGGCAAAGGCAGAGACTTGTGGCTGCTCAAGGCTCTGAGAATAAGTAAAAGGTGAGTGTTCAGCCTTAACAGACTTTTCTACCACTTCCTCTAAGTTTCAGGCAATACCATGAAATGAGGGTAGAAATAATATAAGCTAAGTATCATCCTGTAGTTATGATACAATCAATGCAACCATGATCTTAGAGCATCTGCAGCTTCTGTGCTTAGCCAGTACAAGAGTGGGTCTATCAGTAGTTACTCATGGATGAAGGCAAAGTTCATAAGGCTATACTCCTCTTTGAGAACTATTGGCTGCTGATGTATTCTGGAGAAGGGAGAGTCAATGTCTTGAGTATGAGTTACATAAGTATGGGTAAATAATCCAGGCTCTAGTGGATAGTTCCAAGCCCCATGATCACACAGAAGGTCCTGGATAAACTCAGTGGGTCCTGGATAAACAAAACAAAACAAAAATATGTGAATGTGGGAAAAGAGA
>LZPO01087696.1:25005-42204 GCA_001675575.1 Neotoma lepida | reverse complement strand
ATTACCTTGAACACGTGGTTGAGCCAAGGCTACACGTTTAAATTTTGAGCTCCCAAGCAAATATTTCAGAAGATACACTCTTGTGCTTTGCTGATGACTGAATAAACTCTTCTCCAATAAAGAGCTATCCCAACAGCTTTGGGAATCTATGATAGTGCAGTTTGCTTGGAAAGCATGCTGAACCTTTAGTATGTGATGATTATACCTATGGAATCATGCTGTCAGTGCAGTGCTTTTCAATAGACAGGAGAAGCCAGGCATTGACTGGAATCCAAAATGAATACTTCTGTACACAAGTTATTACCATGTGCTTCATCTGTCCTCTGAGTCTGGACTTTTATTTATTTAGTTTTAGATTTTGTTTTATTTTTAAATTGTTGAGTGNTTAAACTCACACACATCACACATCCATGNAGAGGCCAGAAAAGGGCACCAGAGATGCAGATGGTTGCGAGCCACCAAACATGGATACCNAGAATGAAACTCAGGTCCTCCACAAAAGCAGTGAACACTCTTAACAACTGATCCATCTTCCCAGCCTCTTTTCTTTTTTCTTTTGTAAATGTAAATCCATCCTTCATTTACACTGCATCCCTGCCTTTTTGCCATTTATGTTCTATTTGAAAATAACAAAAGCTGCTGTTATAATTCATACTCACAGTGGTCAGCATACTTCAGCTTTATCTTCTTTTCATTCCTACAAGCTCGTGAGTGGGTATCTGTCCCATGCAGCCATCTAGAGTCTCAGGCCCCTGTCACATGATAGTTTTCTTTTAATGCATGGCTCAAGGTTCCTATGAGAAGGCATGCTTTAACTGAAAGTGACAAGTTATTTCCATCCNCAATTCCTTGGTGGAAAAGTTGCTCATACTGTCTCTCTCATACAAAGATGTTCACACAAGGTAATGGGTCTGTACTTACAGGAAGGGGAAAAGGGTGGTGGATATTTCATCACCCTATGCTGCATATTCTAGTTTGGCTCCTGTATGGCGAATTCTGTCTCTTTTTCTACATGTATTAAGGTTCTACACATTGACAGAAACTATATAATGAATGGATAGATACATATGTAGATAGATAACAGATATATGATAGACAGGCAGGTACATAATATACGTTATATAGAAAGATGATAGGTAATATATAGATTAATAGATAGATAGATGATAGACAGATAGATAGATAAATAGATGACAGATAATTCATTGAAAGAAATATTCATGCAAATATGGTGAGATAAAAGAATTGGGGTGTGAAAGATGGTTCAGTGGGAAACTCTCTCAGGTCTCATGTATGAGGACCTGAATTTGAATTCCTAGATGCATTTAATGCCAGTACACCATCTGTAATACCAAGCTCCTATGGCAATATGAATGACNAACAAAAAAGTCCCCAGAAGTCCATAGTCATCTAGCTGATATATGAGATGAATAAGAGGCTCCATGTCAAACTAGGAGGAAGGAGAGGACTAACATCAAATGTGCTGTGGTCTCAACATGCAAACTATACTACATGTATGTATTGTATGTATTAGTCAGGGTTCTCTAAAAGAACAGAACTAATAGAGTGAATATATACATTGTATTTGGGATTTATTATATTCACTTACAGACTGTGGTTTGACTAGTCCATAGACATCAATGGCTGTCTGCCTACANAAAGGGTAAGAATCCAATAGTTGTTCATTTCACAAGGCTGTCTCAGAAGTTCTGATATGTGCTGGAGTCCAAGAAGATTCCTTGAGAGATTCTGGTCTTCAGTCTGTATTGTCATCCCAAACAAGTAAGAGAAAGCGTGTCTCAGGAACAAGATATATTAACTTTCCAGCAAGAGTAAAGGCAANCAGGCAAAATCAAAGCTTCCTTCTTTTATGTGGGCTGCCATCAGAAAGAGTGGCCAAAATTTAGAGTGGATCTTTACCTCAAATAATCTAATCAAAACATATCTCACAGGAGTTCCCAGCTGTTTGTGTTTTAAATGGTTCCAGATATAGCCAAGTTGACAACCAAAATTAACTATTATAGTCTGTATAACTGCTCATGCACATGCGCACACATACACATGAGAGAGATGGAGAGAGAGTCCCACAGTAGGCCATGTAACTGAAATATAGAGAGTCAGAAAGGCAATGATTTAACTCCCAGATCTGGAACAAAGACTGTCAATCCTTGGAACAGGAGTTATACGTAGAATAGGTGGACTAANACATGTCTGTGACAGACCCAAGGGTAACAGATTCTGAGTTCTGATGTCTCAGAGCAGGAAACAGGGCTTGAGTTCTGGAGAAATTAGTCATGTTTCCTCTACCNTGTTGTTCTACAGGACCCTTGTTGGACTGGATGTGCCTTCACAAAACAGACCTTCCCACTGTGGTACACTGAGATTGCTCCTCCAGGAACACCTTCACAGGCAAATTCAGAAAAAATACTTTGCCATCTACCCATCTATTCCTTAACCTGGTAGACATCTAAATTCACCATCATACCACCTCCCTTTCTTCAANAGACAAAATTTTTCATGAAAAGGGGATAATCCAAATTTCTTTCTTATGACTTCCCTNTTTCCTCTTAAAAAGGTCACATAGATTCATCAGTCAGAACATGGCAGTCAGCTACAGTACTAGCATATACATTAAGATNTACAATTAGAAACATTCACCATCATCTCAGTTTTAAGATGATGAATCCAAGATCCTGAAAGTGACTGGGCATATGGAGATGCAGTTCACACAGCATTCCTATTTGCCCATGCAATGTATCCCCAGTACATCAAACTCAGCTGTTTCTTCAACNAACAAGCACTGTGNCCCTTTGTATTATTTTTTTCTTAATTCTTTTCCTCTTTCTATTCCCCTTACAACTTCTTATGTATTTATCTCTAAACAAACAAACAAAAAAAAACANCTAACACCTAACCTTCCCTGTGTCTCCATTCTTGTCTCATATGAGCAAAACTTGCACTAGCAACAGATTGATATCAAAAGTAGGTTCTTTTGTAAAGGTGTTAGAAATAACAATACANAACCACTGATAGCAATTCTAAAGGTCTCACCAAAGTCCAGAATCCTCACATATTTTCCATTAGAAGTGGTTTTCTTGAGGAAATAATTTAGTTAAGCAATTTGTTTTTTCACCTTATTGGCTTCATTTTGCNATTATATCTAATGTGAATCATTTTAAGAGTTTGATGTTCCATTATTTTCATTACAAGTGTGAAGTAATTCAGCTGNATTATTGTTAGCTATGGTCCTAGATAGCTTGGAAATCTACTAGCCATATAAAGCATTACTTTCCTGAAAAAATATGCTGTCTATTACAAAACCTTCTCAGGCAATAACTTCTCATTTTCTTAAGAAAGAAAATAACAGGTTTCCAGTTCTTTCTGTATTCTTTGTGTACCTTCATTTGTGAATAGATTTTTTAGTACAAGAGAATTTAAACAAAATTTCTGTTTTCCCTAAAGTATAATACACATATANAATGACTATTTCCTCCTTTCATTGTCTCATCCTCTGGCATATCTCATTCTTAATCCATGNAAATTCTCTCATTCCATTCTTGATGGTATGAAGTACTTATTTGTAGTATTTGTTCTTTATGACCTTGCTTTTGACCTTGCCTTTCTAAAGAGCTTTATTTGCCTCTGCTTTTGCCAGTAGGGTTGTGCCAAAATGATTCTGTATTTCTGGTGTCCTATTGTTGAGCACTGAGTAGCCACTCCACAGGTGTGAGCTTCCAGAAAAGAATTTTGCAATATAACAACTTATAACAAGCTTAGTGCTTAAAACCCCATATAATCGCTGACTTGCCGTTTCTACAAGCCAGGCTTTGGTCATGACTTCTCTGAATCCTTTACTTCAAGGTCTCTAAGAAGGTATAATTAAGATATTGGTCAGGATAATCAGCCTCATCTAAAGGCTGATGGGGGAAGAATCNATATCCAACAGAATCAATTCACTGTTGGACTGGTAGTGTAAGTACCATACTTGATCTTAGCCAAAACAGTAAGAATCAATGATAGACCAAGTTCCTAGATGGCTGTTGTAAAGAAGTTGTGTTCAGTTCATTTTTCCTTGGACCTTCCAGTATGGCAACATGCATTATGAAATCTAGCAAGAGAAAGCCAGCAGAAAACTCCTAAAAACATGGAGATTGGACATTCTTGAAGCCAGCCAGTAACATGTTACTACCTAGTAAGAAAAGTCGNCAGACTAGATAGAACACAGCTTGAGGCTCATCACTGAGAGCATGAGCATAGAAAGTGGGAATCACTAAGGGCTCTCTCAGGAGATACTTGCATTAATTCTCAACTGGATGCTTCCCCAGGACATTATAGAACTCACTCCATCTCTCTCAGTTTCTCTCTTTGTCTCTCTGATTCCCTCTCTCTCTATCCATGTATTTACATATACATATAAATATATATTATTTTAACATAATATTTAATTTTGTATTTCATAGTATGCATAAAAATAAAAGTTATGCAAGAAAAAAGCAAACAAAATTTGATACATATATTAATCAGATATGCCTGTAAATGCACAGAAGGAAAATTTAGTATATAAAGAAATATGATATTTATATTTTCTTGTCAGTAAAGAGCACACAGTTCAGAGGTTTATATTGGTTTTTCCTTTAAGTCTCATATAAAAACAGCAGAGGTATTGAGACTGTGGGCTTTGCAAACAAGCTTAATGACTCTCTCTGTGTAGTATAATAATCAGACACTNGGAACCCAGGAGAAGTAAAGTAACCAAGCTAGTCAGTCAATCATAAAATCATAGACTAAAATCATCAACTAATCAATCAATATCTATTCTGTGCTTTCGGTTTTCAAAGTCCTTGCTGGTTACCAAAGTCCCAAGACTGAGGAAAGTGGGAGAAAGCCACAAGAATTGAAAAGGATCTTGAGAAATTGAAGCTGAGAATTAATTTAGTTTCCAATTATTTTGATATATAAACAAATGCTGAAGCAGACTCCTTCGGGGCAGGAGGAATTGAAGGAGAGGTTGCTTCAGGGAGAGGGATGGGAAAAAACATGCCACCAAACTGATAGGATGCAGGGAGAGAGGGCACTGCAAGGAGGCCATAGGGACCCGGTGACTCTAATTAGGGATGTTGGACATGCATTTGGTTATCTCTGAGACCCAATGTATGTAAATAAGACACAGGCATGAATAGTTAGACTACAGAGTGGCCTGGGACCAGGAAATATGATTAGATCACATACAAATCATTTAAGTTCAGAAGGTTAATGCTGGAGGGACTAAGTTTATTCAGCAATGCGTAATTGAACAAATACGAATCAAAACAAGAAAGATTAATTGGCTGTGGAATTCTTTTTTGGTTTTATTCTTTACTTTGATTTTGCTTTTCAATGGAAGCTTTGGAGAGATTCTTAATTTTAAAATTCTGGAAAAACAGGTTCAATTATGGATATTTTCTGCATATGATTTTCTTAAATAATATTTAAAGCAAANTGTGCATTGCTCTATTAAAAGGAAATAAAAAATTCAGTCTTCAACATTTACATATTTGTTGATGTTCATAATTTATTCTGGTTCAAGAGAAAATTTTAAAGTGTGAATAATAGCATTGATACTGAATGTAAATAATACTTATCAGGCACAATTACACAGTAGATTCTCAACTGAAAGTTTAGCCACGGACCCAATGTACTAATGTTTTTGTTCATTTGTATTAGTTACCTTTTCATTGGTGTGTTCCAATACCTGATCAAAGACTTAAGGAAGAGGGCGTGTACTCTGGTTCACAGTTCAGAATGATTCATCCATTGTGATGGAGAGGGCATGGCAAAGTAATTCTGATGGATAAAGGTAGAGTGAATCAAGACACAATCAAGAACAAGACACTTTCCCAGGTCTACCCCCAGTGACTTACTTCCTCCAGCTAGGCTCCATAATCTAAACTCCTAGAAACTTCCAAGATAGTACCAGAGGATGGAGACTAAGCATTCAAACCATGAGCCTATGAGGAATATTTTATATTCAAATCATGACACCATTCCAAAACTGATTAAGATGACATCAAATATTTAATAACAAAGTAAACCCAAAGCAGTAATTCTACTCCTACTTATATGCCTAATTGAAATGCATACATATGCTCACACAAAAGCATGCAATAGTGTGTTCAAAGCAATTCAATTCATAGCAATCCAAAACAGCACATTATCTAAATGTCTAGCAATGATAGAAAGCAGAGATGAATTGAACAATAGTCACATGATGAAATTTTATCATCAGTAGAATGAATGAGGGCAGTTTTACTAGTGAATCTCCTAAGACANGACTAACTGAAAGCTGTGCAAAATGATCTAAGCTCTGGTGTCTTGTTTATGCAAAACACAAAAGTAGGCCAAGTTAAGATAGTGTTAGAGGTCAAANAAAATTTGTTTTAGTTTTCATTAAAAGATAATTGCATTATTTCTCTTCCCCCTTTTCTCTCCAAACCCTTCCATATACCCCCTCCCACTTCTTCTCATTTGTGACCTTTTAAAATTATTATTATATGCAATTATGTTAATAAATGCATAAATACAACCTACTGAATCTGTTTAATGGTGGTTGTATGTGGGNGTTTTTTAGGACTGACCACATNGTATTGGTTAACATATAANGGGGCTCATCCTTTGGGAAGATTAACTTTCCCTCTCTCAGCAGCCATTAATTGCCTACATCTTGTCACCTAGGAGTGGGACCTGGTGAGATTTTCCCCATCCACATATGCATGTCAACTAGTTTTGTCATTGTTCAAGTCTTACTTAGGCAGCAATATTACTGAAATTTCATGTGTGTAGCTTCTCTGTCATTCCTAGAAGACAAGACCTCTCAGCAGACTTCCTGGAATCTGACACTTACAATAATAATCTTTCTTATAATATTAATAATATGTAATATAAATAATAATATTTCTGCTCTCTCTTCTATGGTATTTCTTGAACCCAAAATGTAAGGGTTGTATTTTAGGTATATCAATTAGAGCTGGGCACCCGATGATTAGTTGTTCTCTACATTTTGACTAGTTGGGGCTTTCTAGAAGGTGTCTGTTCACTCTAAAGAGAAGATTCTTTGGTGAGGGCTGACAATATACTTATCTGTGGATATATGTATAAGCATTTAGAATGCAGTTGAAAAGTATCCTAGTACACATCCTTAAGCATGTGGTTTAGATCATGAAGGGTTCAGAACATAGGATTTTGGATACTTGATGAGAAGTCACTGCTGGGAGCTGGTTCCCAGGGGGTAATCTTCATAACTTTTACAAGTTTTAGCCCCATAGTATTTTTAATGTTTTTTCTGTTTATACTCTTCAAAAATCATTGGTTAAGTGAATCAATTAATAAGTAAAAACTCTATGGCAGGGTTGTAAAGTTAGAAGGCTGTTATCAGTTATCACCACCCTTAGAAGGCTGGTAAAAGTAAAAAGCTGAAGAGAACTGCTCGAAATATAGTAAAACACAATAAAGTTGAAGGAAATTGTTACAAGGAGCCCACAAGAAAAGGCCACTTAGACACAGGTTAGAGCCTATTGAAAATCTTTATTTAAAGTTGGCTGGGATCATTCAGGTATTCAGGACCCAGGTGTATCAGTGAGCGTTTAGAGTTTNTTGTTGTTGTTGTTGTTGTTGTTTTGTCTTTTGTTGTTGTTGTTTGTAAATTGTTATTATTATTTACATCAGATCATAACTTCCCCTCCTTCCTCTTCTCCTAGTTCCTCCCCACCACCTCTCCTCTGCCCCCAACATTCACTCCTGCTCTATTTCTGTTCAGAAACAGGCCAATCTACCATAGCTATCTACCAAACATGGTATATCAAGTTGCAGTAAGAATAGTCACCCCCTTCATATAAAGGCTCAACAAGGCAACCCAGTATGAAGAATAGGGTCCAAAATGCTGGAAAAAGAGTCAGAGACAGTTCCTGCTTCCACTGTTAGGAGGCCGACAAGAAGACAAAGCTACACAACTATAACACATATGCAGAGGACTTAGATAAGTCCCATAAAGGCTCCCTGGTTGTCAATTCAGTCTCTGTGAATCCCTGTGAGCCCAGATTAGTTGATTCTGTGGATTGTCTTGTGGTATCCTTAACATCTCTGGCTCCTACAGTCCTTCCTGATCCTCTTCTGCAGGTGTTATTTTGATTTGTATCTATTTTCTTTGGTGTTACAGGTCTATTTAAATTGTTTACCTGATCTTGATTTACCTTTGGTAAATGGTATCTATCAAGAAATTTGTCTATTACTTTTAGATTTTCCAATTTAGTGGAGTACAGGTTTTTGAAATGTTACCTACATAATCTTTGGATTTCCTCAGTGTCTGTTGTTATATCCCCCTTTTCACTTCTGATTTTGTTAATTTGGGTATTCTCTCTGTATTTTTGTTAGTTTGGATAAGGGCTTGTTGACTTGTTGATTTTCTCAAAGAATCAACTCTTTCTTTCATCAATTGTTTGTATTGCTCTTTATGTTTCTATTTTACTGATTTCAGCCCTCAGTTTGATTATTTCCTGGTATCTACTCCTATTTGGTGTGTTTGCTTCTTCTTGTTCTAGAAGTCTACTGTTACAATGCCAGTATGAGATCTCTCCCAGTTCTTTATAAAGGCTCACGTAATATTACCAACTTTCCTCTTTGCACAGTTTTGATTGTGTTCCATAATTTTGGGTATGTTGTGCATTTGTTTTTATTGAATTCTAGGAAGTCTTCAATTTCCTTCTTTATATCTTCCTTGACCCAGTAGTCATTTAGTAAAGAGCTGTTTAGTTTCCATGAGTTTATAGGGTTTTTGTTGTTTCTATTGTTGTTGAAATCCATCTTTAATCTGTGGTAGTCTGATAAAATACAGGGGGTTATTACCATTTTCTTGTATCTGTTGAGACTCACTTTGTGACAGTGCGAGAGAGTATGTGGTCAATTTTTGAGAATGTTCCATGAGGTGCTGAGCAGAGGTATATTCTTTTGTGTGTAGGTAAAATGTTCTACAGATATCTGTTATGCCATTTGAGTCATTACATCTGTAAGCTCGATTATTTCTCTATTTAGTTTATGTCTGGGTGACCTGTCCTTTGGTGAAAGTGGGACATTGAAGTTTCCCACTATCAATTTATGAGGGTCAATGTGTAATTTAAGGTTTAGTAATGTTTCCTTTACAAATGTGGGTGCCCTTGCATTTGAGCATAGATGTTGAAAATTGAAACATCATCTTGGTGTGTTTTTCCTTTGGTTAGTATGAAGTGTCCTTCCGCATCTCTTTTGATTAATATTGGTTTGAAGTCTATTTTGTTAGATACTAGAATAGCTACATCAGATTACTTCTTGGGGCTGTTTCCTTGAAAAATCTTTTTCTAACCTTTTACTCTGAGGTAATGTGTAAATTTGATTTTGGGGTNTGNTTTTTGTATGCACCAGAAGAATGGATTTGGGGGGCATCCATTCTGTTAGTTTGTGTCATCTTCACTAGGGAATTGAGTCCATTTTTTGATATTGAGAGATATCAATGACCAATAATTGTTAATTCCTGTTATTTTGTTATAGTTTTGGTGGTGGCAGTGTTTGTGTGTTTTCCCTCTGGGTTATGCTGGAGTGAGACTATTTATTGCCTGTGTTTTCTTGGGTTTAGTTAACCTTGTTGGATTGGAGTTTTCCTTCTAGTCCCTTTTGTATAGCTGGATTTGCGGATATTGTTTAAATTTGAATTTATCATGGGATATCTTATTTTCTTCATCCATGGAGACTGAAAATATTGCTGGGTATAGTAGTCTAGGTTGGTATCTCTGGTCTCTTAGATTCTGAAGCACATCTGTCCAGGCCCTTCTGACTTTGTGAAGTCAGTTGTAATTCTAATAGGTCTTCCTTTATGAGTTACTTGGCCTTTTCCCTTGCAGCTTTTAATATTTTTTCTTTGTGCTGTGTGTTTAGTACTTTGATTATTATGTGGTGAGGGGTTTTTCTTTTCTGGCCCAGTCTATTTGGTGTTCTATAAGCTTCTTGTACATTTATAGGCATGTCCTTCTTTAGGTTAGGAAATTTTTCTTCTATGATTGTATAAAAAATATTTTCTGGGCCTTTGAACTAGGAATCTTCTCCTTCTTCTATTCCAATTATTCTTAGGTTTGGTTGTAAGACAAATTTCTAAATGGTCTTGTTAAATAAAAACACAGGGCCAGAAAAAGGGTGAAAATCTGACAGAGATCAGAGGAATTAGGAGCAGCCTCCAGCCTCACCTTACCAATGCCGCTGCTTCCAAAAGAGTGTGTGATTTCCTGTATCTCCACGCCTATGTCCCTTTCTGTTCTGTTCTCCCATTGGATCTCTACCTACATCACTTCCTGTCTGTCTGTATAGGCCTCCAGAATTCTATGGTTGATGTTGTGATTAAAGGCATGTGTCTCCATCCTTAACTCTGTTCCTAGCGTGACCTGGAACTCACAGAGAGATCCAGACAGACCCAATAAAATAGTGTCACCCAATAAAATTTATCTGAGGATCAGAGGAACAAGGTCAGCCACTATCCTTGCAATGTTAGCACATGCCTTTAATCCTATCACCTAGCAGGCAGGGNCTGTCTGGATCCCTGTGAGTTCCAAGTCACACTAGTAACAAAGTCAGCATGGAGACACATGCCTGTAATCCCAGCAGCAACCATAGAATTCTGGAGGTCTATACAGACAGACAGGAAGTGACAGAGATGGGCGATAGGAGGAAGTGATGTAGCTAGGCTGAGAGAGCCAATGAGAACAGAACAGAAAGGGATATAGGCATGGAGATACAGGAAATCACACATTCTTTTGGAAGCAGTAGCTTTGGTAAGGTGAGGCTGGAGGCTGCTCCTAATTTCTCTGATCTCTGTCAGATTTTCACCCTATTTCTGGCCCTGTGTTTTTATTTAACAAGACAATTTAGAAATTTGTCTTATATTTGGTCTTTTCATAGTGTCCAAGATTTTCTGGATTTTGGTGTCAGGAATTTTTTAGATTTAATATTTTCTTTGACTGATGTATCTATTTCTTCTATCATGTCTTCAATGCCTGAGATTCTCTCTTCCATCTCTTGTATTCTGTTGTTGAGGTTTGCACCTATAGTTCCCATTTTCTTACCTAGATTTTCCATTTCCAGAATTCCCTCAGTTTGTGTTTTCTTTATTGGTTCTATTCCATTTTCAGGTGTTGAATACTTTTATTCATTTTCTTCAACTGTTTTGATTTTGGTTTTGGTTTTTATTTGTTTTTTGTTTTTTTGGTTGGTTATTTTTTTTTCTGGGTTTTTGGCTTTCTTGACATTCTTTGAGAGATTTATTGATTTCCTCTACTTTTTTTTGGTAGTCTTTTCCTTGATTTCTTCAAGGAATTTATTCATTTCATCTTTAAGGATCTCTATCATCTTCATAAAGTTGGTCTTAAGGTCATTTCCTCATGCTTCAGCTTTGTCAGAATACTCATGGCTTGCTATATTGTGGAGGCTGGGCTCTGGGGGTGACATGATTGTAAAAGGAAACTTTTCCGTCCCATCCAGTCCTGAAATCACTTTTAAAATAATCACTCAGAGGCTTATTATTAATCACAAACCATTTGGCCTATTGCTCAGACTTATTACTTAGCTCTTATAACTTAAATTAACCCGTTTCTATTAATCTATATTTTACCACATGGCTTCATGGCATTAACTGTTCTCTAGTACATTTTGTTGCTCCAGCAGCTTGTTGGCATCTCTTGACTCTGCCCTTTTTCTCCCTGTATCTCTGCTTGGATTTGCTTCCTGGCTCTATCCTGCCTTGCTATAGGCCAAAGCAGATTCTTTATTAACCAATGGTAATAAAACATATTAACAGCATACAGAGGGATTGTCCCACAGCACATGATTGTGTTCTTATGCTGGTGTTTAGTCATCTGGATTTGGAGTGATTTTAGGTTGAGGAGCAGACTTCTGTTTTTTTTTTTTTTTTATTAGATGAGTGTTTTCTTTGTGGCTTTCTCTTTCTTCTCTGGTCTTCTAGTTGGTGTGGCTGGTGCTTGAGTAGATATCTGCCTGATCACAGGGCTGGATTTCTGATGGCCTGGATGGCCTTTGGTCTATCAGGAGTATGTCTTTCAAGTTAGGGGCTGGAGTTCTGGTGATGTGCATAGCCTCTAATCTGGCCAGAGGTCTTCTGGGGTTCAGGATGCCAGCCTGCCTTCTGGTGGGGTAGGAAGTTTCTGTCTGGTTTCAGGAAGCCAGCCTAGTTTCTAGGGTTCAGGATGCTGGTCTGGCCTTTGGGGTTCAAGATGTTGGCCTGGTCTCTGAGGGGTCAGGAGGCTTCTTCCAGAGGTATATGGTGATAAGGATATGAGCAAAGGGCTTTTAAAAGGCAAAATCCACATCCCAGTATTTCACTTTGCAGCTGCATGTTTTCATAAGCAGTCAGTTTAACAGAAGCTAAGATAAGCAGCTAGCTGGAGGGGAAGGTTTGTACAAGCAGTCAGTTTAACAGAAGCTAAGATAAGCAGCTAGCTGGAGGGGAAGGTTTGTACAAGCAGACAGTTTAACAGAAGCTAAGATAAATTAGCTGGGGCTTCTTGACCTTGGGTTCCTAGAAAAGAGTTGCATAATTTTCCATGGGATTCTCCATCAAGAAGATCAAATTCTAGTTAAGTTTGCAATGACCTCAGTGAGAATGCAAGATGAAGAAACCTCTGCACTGCCTTGCTCTGTCACAAAATCACAAAGCTCATAATTCCACGTGAGGAAAACTGTATCTAAAAGTTGACTTTCCCCTATTGGTGTTAAAAATAATTTCAAAATGATAAGCAGTGGCCTCATAAAATCAGAGCCTGAGGGTTGGGAGATATAAACCTGTTATCAAAACAGACCACTACGATCATGTTAAAAGACCAAGAGTCTCCACACAGGTGAGTTCAGGTACTTTCCTAAGAAACAAAAAAAAAGGCAGATAAAATTTAGTTCTTGGAGGGAAAAATTTTAAATTAAATAAAGAAAACTTAATTANAGTAAAGGATATGTAATATACTCGGAGATACAAGTAGCATAAACTGTTTTCCCCAGGGTCAGAGAATTTTTCTTGTATTTACTTGCATTTTTTCCAAATATTTTTATCAACTTCCTCTGTAGATTTTTTTCTAGAAAACATATTCAAGTCTGGAGTATTCAGATCCAGTCATTGATGTCACTGTATCTTTGGTACCTGGTCATTCAAGACAGCACACACCAAATAAGAAAGCAATACTTACTAAAGAAAAATGCTGAGACCTTTCTTCTTAGGCTAATGATTTAGAAGAGACACTAGTCCCTGCTTGTGGCTGGTCACTGGGAAATAAATCTAACAATATATCCTTTTCTGTGCTCAGTACAATAGGCCAAGCTCTTGCTTAATGGAGGATGGGGGGGTAGAATGTCAAAGATTTCAATTTAAGTGGGATTTTGTTCTGTATAAATCAAGCATTTGCTGAATATTTAGTATGGACTTGGTAGGGAAGAAACAGACAAAATCAAATTTGATAGTCTTAAATTTATTTCCAGCTGATAGAACTTTTTTCAGTCATTACTTTATCCTAAGTCACTGGAACAAAAAGAAAAGCTGAGGTAGAGATGCTACAGGACCTTGATGTTCTAGGGAAGGAGCTTCTCTCAGCTATAGTATGTGAAGAAATCATGCTGGAACATGAACTAAGGTAAGGAATAGATGCAGCTGCTAATATGTATGCATTACTACACTTATGAACATATAGGAAACACAGAATAGTTGTGTTCAAGCAATAGTCTTATCATTCAAACCTCTCCCCAGTCTCTGGATCAACATTCATTTTTTCCTTCCTCTGAAATTTTCTTACTGCTGAGATCGAATCATCTTGAATTATTTTGCCTAGTCTTTAAACATAGGGTTTTGTCATACTATATTAATGTAAACATCTGCAGACCAGAACACATACATAAAAATACTACAATTCTCTAAGTACTGTACTAACTCAGTTGTCTACCACTATCTANCACTGTTTACCAATGGTGCACAAAAACTCATAGAATAGCATGAAACTCAAATGCCTGGCTCTGACTGTCTCACATTCTAACCTGTCACTTTCAGATAATTAAGATTTGAATTCTCAGGCACCAATCAGATCTTCCCAAATACAACAAACCGTAAGTACATACTAAGAGTCAGAAGCTTAGCATGGTTCTTTATGACTTTAAAAGAAAATCCTCAGCCTTTTTTGCACTCAAACATTGCATCAGGCATTAGTACACACATAATAACTTAACCACATAATATTCTATGACAGGATGTGTTATGAATATCTATCATTACAACGTAAAAGTATAACTACACTATCCACACATACAAATACCCTAATTTCCTTAACACTTAAAAATAATTTNTGAGCTAGGCAGTGGTGGTGCATGCCTTTAATCCCAGCACTCAAGAGGCAGAGGCAGGCGGATTTCTGTGAGTTCAAGGCCAGCCTGGGCTACAAAGTGTGTTCCAGGATAGGCTCCAAAAGCTACACAGAGAAACCCTGTCTCGAAAAACCAAAAAAAAAATAATAATAATTTTTGAGAAATAAATATAAATCTAAAATGAATGAAAAAATGCCTGTCCTGCTTTGCTTTCTATTGTGATAAACACCACGACTGAAAGCAACTTGTTAAGGAAAGGATTTCTTTGGCTTACACATTTCGGTCACAGTCCATCATTGTGAGGAAGTCAGTGCAGAAACTAAAGCAGGAGCAGTGGCTGGAATCATGGGTGAAACCTCCTGACTGGATCACTTGCCATGGCTTGCTCATCTTGATTTCTTGTATACCTACCCAAAGATGACACTATTGACAGACAGTGAACTAACCTGTAACATAGCAATCATTAGTCACTTCACCAATCTGACAGAGGCAATTCCTCCCTTGAGGTTCCCTACCCCCAAGTGACCCTTGTTTGCATCAAGCTGACAAAATGAACAAGCACAGACACCTAATGGACTTGGAAGACTTCACTCCAGAGGAAAGGATGAAAATGAACAAGCATATATAAGTAGCTCTGATAAGATGGGGGATGTTGGCACTGATTGACAGCTTTCTACAAGGAACTTGATATTCTATGACATCACACGTGAGCACTACACAGAACTTTATTAAAATAACAGCACAAAAATGTAGAGCGAATCTTAAACGGTCTTATAATTGAAAACACCAGGCCAGGTATTGAGGTAAATTCTGAATGATCAGAGAGACAGAACAAGCCACAGCCAACCTCACCTTGCCAACTCCTCAGCTGATCTTGTTTCCTCAGACTGCAGGCTTCTGAGTCCTCTCCCGAATGAATCTCAGCTGAACTCTGCTCAAAGCCTGAAAGCTTAAGAGGCCTCTAGCTTCTGGTTTCCACACCTTATATACCTTTCTGCTTCCTGCCACTCCTTTCTGGGATTAAAGGCATGTGTCTTTCTCAAGCAAAGACATGAGATCTCAGGTGCTGGAATTAAAGGTGTGTGCCACTGGAATTAAAGGTGTGTGCCACCATGCCTGGCTGTTTCCAGTGTGGCCTTGAACTCACAGAGATCTGGATGGATCTCTGCCTCGGGAATGCTAGGATTAAAGGCATGTGCTACCACTGCCTAACCTCTATGTTTAATCTAGTGGCTGTTCTGTTCTCTGACCCCAGATAAGTTTTATTAGGGTACACAATATTTTGGGGGACATANTATAATCACCACACAAAAACAAACAAACAAACAAACAAAAACCAGGAAACATTCTTCTACCGTTCATCCATTGAAAATTCAGACATGGATTTAAAATATTAAGAATTGATCAGTTAGGGGCAGTGGTAACACACACCTTTAATCCCAGCACTGAGAGGCAGAGGCAGGCAGATCTCTGTAAATTCTAGGCCAGTCTGGTCTATAGAGTAAGTTCCAGGACAGCCAAGGCTACACAGTGAAGCTTGTCTTGAAAAACAAAACAAAACAAAACAAAACAACAAAAAAAGAATTGATAAGACTTTATCAATCAGCATGGGTAGGGAGGGAGAATACAGTGAGAGTCCAGATCTCTGCTGCTACCTCCTTTTGGTCTGAGAGACACAGAAAATATAATGCCTGATCTAAAATGAAACGGCAGCAATAATAGAAGAATAAACTATACAATCCTCCTCTTTTCCTCCACTGGAGTAAAAAAAAAAATCCTTTGCAGGGGTTGGGATTTCTATCCTGAGAAATACATTCTAGAATCTTAGACAATGAAAACCACTCTGACATTCCCATAGGAAATAGAGATAGACTGTAAACACCCAATGTTCAGTTCCTGTATTCCAGAGAGCCCTGATTCCCTTGTTGCTGGTGGCTTTGGACAATTCCTGCTGCCTTTCTTTTAGGAAAGGACTATTTGTTGTTTTAAGATTTCCAACCTATTCTTCCCATAAAATGAAGTTAATAATGGGATCCACATTTTGAGATTATTGTGAGTTCTTGAAATGGTAACTATGCATAGAACTCTGCAAAGAGTTTTTGGTAAGTGGTAACTATTAGAGAAAGAACTTAGTGTCAAACGCCTGCCCTATGTCTGTAACGACTAATTTTCTGCGATGTCCACACTGCTCTTCCCTCTCATTCGGGTGTTGCCTGCTTGTGTTTTTGCCCTCATGAACTTCATCTTCCACAAAGAAGGCAGGTTGTACTATTTAAAAATAGCATGCTCAGAGTCTCCATGGTTTTGTCAGCCAGGCAAATGTCTTACCCCTGAGTTCTGCTCTCATCACAGGACTTTATCAACTTTAGAAAAAGANATCAAGTTGCAGTTGTGTGACAGAGTCTCTCACTTCCTATAACCTGTAGAAACCGAAATGTGACGGTCTCTTTAACTTTACAAACTCCTTACCAGTCAAACTACTGTCAGCTGTTTTCCAGTAAGCTGGATCAACCGGTATTCCAGGTTTCTGTTGCAGGGCCTTTGAGTCTACCATTTCCATTCCCTGGGAAGAATTTCCTGAATATGGACAGATAGCTGTTTTGTTTGTTTGTTTGTTTGTTTTGTTTTGTTTTTCCATTTTGCTTCAGCATTTGCTGAAAAATCACTTTTATCACATAGATATTCTTAGGTATCCTCTTTACAGGAGTACTCACCAAGCTCACCTTCACATACTTTCAAAATACACACCAGTATATTCCATATTCTGCATTTATGTATGTATGTATCTGCTTA
>LZPO01087695.1:42868-54489 GCA_001675575.1 Neotoma lepida | reverse complement strand
AACAATGACCATATGATATTTGCAGGCAAATGGATGGAACTAGAAAATATCATCCTGAGTGAGGTAACACAGACTCAGAAGGATAAATATGGTATGTATTCACTGATAGGTGGATACTAGATATAAACTAAAGGACAATTACTCTGCAACCCACAGACCCACGGAGGCTACCTAAAAAAAAAGTCTNCAGCTTTTGTGTAGTAAATAAATATTGTTCTTCAAAAAAAATAATTTTGATAAAATACTCATTTTCATTAGTGCCATACATTCAACCCTAATCATTTTGTATTCATGGAGAACACAGAAACATGACTCTGAATTTATTCCATACATCTCCTCTTACACATTTAAATAGATTTATCTGCCAGTTTCTTATTATGACATGAGATTCTTAATAGTAAATTGGTGGCAGGTACTGATATTTGCTTAATGTTCAATGTTTTGTTATACACTCGATGCTCATGTTTTACCTGGCTTCTTCTAGAACACACTTATAAAATAAACACACCAGGGAAATTATTAGACAATCCCTCATATATTTGTTGAAGAAGTACTTGAGGGAGTTACTAATATTTTCTCCATTTTATAAGTGAAGGATCAGCATCAGGGAGATGGTTACATTATGAAATTTATACAGCATTCAGTGTTAGTAAGACATGGGTATGGGACAGAGATACCAAGATTTTAGGTGTGGGATGAAGCTTAATCCATTTTTTTAGCATGCTTTCAATCATGCAGTCTATCTAAGATTGTCAACAGGGCTTTCCAAAACCATTCCTGAAATTGGTAAACATGGTAGAATTTGAAAATCATACCTCAATACTCATAAAGTTATGAACAGCACCTATTTTCATACTAACTCCACAACATGGAATAACCTCATTTCTATATCTTAGTCTCTTTTTTGCATTGCTTTTAATGAGCAAATTAATATCTAATACACAGACTTTATTTTGACCATCAAGTGAGCTAGTGCTAACTCCTTTCCTGGGGAGATCATGGACTATTGTAAATTTTAAGTGTTGTGTTTCTATTCCATCTTTGAAAATTTCTAAACTTATTTATATTTCTAAGAAGATATGTGTTTCTATGCCTAGAGACATGACAAAATATTTCCCAAAACTATTTAAAATGAGCCACTATGTTCCTTTGAGTGTTCTTATACCTATTATTTGAATTTCATTTTTTAAATAATATTTTTATTTTTTATTTGATAATGTCATACAAGTAATAGCTCATTTTCATTATATCTTTACTTCTCTTTCCCTCTCTTAGTCCTCCATACTCTCTCTCTCACACACCCCTTCCCAATTTCATGTCTTCTTTATCTTATATATTAAATGATCCACTAAGTTCAATCAGTAATAACCATATATGCATTAGTGTAAGAACATCCACTGAAGTGTGGGCAATAGACCCCACCTCCAAAAACAAAACAATAGCAGCAGCAGCAGCAGCAGCAGCAAAAGTCACTCTCCTTCCCTTAGTAGCCATCATATGGCAAGAAGTACTTAGCTAAGAGTTCTGCCTTTCCATTATGTCTGATGGAATCTTTGATCATCTTATTATTCTGCAGATCCTGTGCATGTAATCCCAGCTCCTGTGAGGTCATGAGTGTTTCCAGCATGTGCTTCCAGAACAGAGCATTTCACAGCACTCCAGCTCTCTTCCCGAGCCTCTGACTCTTATATTCTTCCCACCCCTTTCCCCACAATGTCCCCTGAGATTTGATTCAGAGAGTTGATAAAGATGGCCCATATAGACAGTGTTTATGAATATATATATGAATATATATATATATGTGTGTGTGTGTGTGTGTGTGTGTGTGTGTGTGTGTGTGTGTGTGTGTGTGTATGTGTGTTTCTAGGAATCCAAGAATCTGGACGTTTATTACGAGATCTTTGACTTCAGAAATGACAGTGAGGCTACAGCCATGAAGTCTTATCTGAATATTTCTGCCCTAACCAGAACAGAACAAGGAGGACACTAAAAGACATGATTACATTTAAGGGGGAAAACACATGGGCCCTCAAAACTAGACAAAAAAACTACAGGCCGCTGAGGAATGCTGAGAGTGGAAGAAATAATCTACCTCACAGAAGAGTTCCCAAGTTGGTCAGCACTGAAATTATATACACACAGTTAAATACTGTATAGACTGAGAAGATTGTATTTACATAGCTCTTGATATGCTCTAAAAAGGAATAGTACAGGGTGGGTTGAATGGAAAAAATGGAATGTTTGTTAAAAGGATTAATAAAGGAATAGACTTGTCTTCTTAGTCTCTCACATTCATCATCAAAATCTCTAAGTTTAATACTACTGCATCTTCTACCTTGAAAACTTGAGACTTTCATATATGATATAGGTGGTAACTACCAAGCTCTTAAACACCATTGCATTCATCTTTGTGAATACATGCATGCATGCATGCACATATATGTACTTTTTGTACAAAAATGCACTTATATGAAATTGAGCATGTGTATGTGTGCTCACTTATGTGGAGATGGGAGGATAACCTCAGGGTTTGTCCCCTAGAAAATATTTTACTTTTCTGATTTTTTGTTTGTGTGTTTATCTATTTGTTTTAAAATTAAGGTGTCTTATTGATCTTGGACTGCTGTGATTAAGTTAGACTTGCTAGCCAATTAATCCCCAGGGGTCACCTCTCTCAACTTCTCCAGTGTTGGGAATACAAGTAGATACCACTGGGCCTACGTTTTTCATGTGAGTTTTGGGACTGATTACATTCAGGTCCTTACACTTACTGGCTGACTCATTCCTCCAGGCTGATTTTTAAAATATATGCATATTTTCCATTGATCCCCAGAAGCCCTCCACTGTATATGATATCCTTATGCCCACCTAAAAGAACAGAGGCTAATTTTATGATCTGACTCATCTGTTAAACACAAAGTGTGATTACCTCTAATATGGATTGCTAGGAAGAGAGAGATTCTGATTACCTCTCTTAGGATCATAGTAGAGAATATTTTTGTTCTCGTAACAAATCTCTCAGTTCTTCACAAGTGTTAATTTTTTCTTCCCATGTCTCTCTTCTAAAAAATGCCTCTATGCTCTTGACAGGTTGTTACTAGAAACATTTATGCATATTAACATGAATTAACTTACCTCTACATCATAAAACAATGTGTGAGTGACAGATATTTCAATATTCCTGGACACATGTGATGCCTCTGGTCTCCTTAGGTTATGTGAGTCTGTAATCCTCCATCTTATGGAACCGCTAGACTCTTTTTTTTTTTTTTTTTTTTTTTTTGGTTTTTCGAGACTGGGTTTCTCTGTGTAGCTTTGGCACCTTTCCTGGAACTCACTTGGTAGCCCAGGCTGGCCTTGAACTCACAGAGATCCACCTGCCTCTGCCTCCTGAGTGCTGAGATTAAAGGCGTGTGCCACCACCACCCAGCCCCTAGATTGTTTATTTTCCTTCTCTAAGGGGAAACACCACTTTAATAGGCACATTTAAATTTGTCATTGTTACACCACTAAAAAAAGAACATTGGCATAATCTCAAAGAGAACTCAAATACATTATTCTAGTATCTAGTTGAAAAATGCTGGGAGAGGCTTCAAAGGAGGCAGATACACCTGATGAAAAGCTGAGGACTTTATGTGGAAGGGAATTGTGAGTAGATTATGGCGACCTTTATACAGCTTCCAGCTCAGTTTCTCTGTTACTGTGGGCTCTTGTGTAAATCCTATCACTACTAAGAACTTCCAAGTTCATATCTCTTTGATGACATTAATGATCAAAGAGAGCAAATGGTGTGATTGGACTGTTGCAAAAACAATAGTATGAGGAAGCAACTCTTACCACGAAAGCCTAGAAAATAGATTTGTGCTTGACTGTGGGTCTCTGCATCTGCTTCCATCAGTCACTGGATGTAGGTTCTATGATGACAATTAAGATAGACACCAATTTGAAAACAGTGGAAGGCTAGTTAAAAAACCCTGTCCATCATTGATTGCTATGAGTCTTAGCTGGGGACATCCTTGTGAGTTCCTGGGGATTTCCCTAATTCCAGATTTCTCCCTAACCCCTTAATGGTTCACTCTGTCAAGGTATCTCTTTCATTGCCCTCCTTCTCTGTCCCTCCCCTAACTTGGTCATCTCCAACGCTCATGTTCCCACCTCCCATCCCCTCCCCTCTACTCCCGCCTCCCAGTTTACCCAGGAGATCTTAACCCTTTCTGCTTCCTGGGGTAATTCATGCATGTCCCTCTTAAGGTCCTCCTCTTTACTGAGTTTCTCTGCAGTTGTCGATTGTAGCCTGGTTATCCTTTGCTTTGCATCTGATATTCACTTATGAGTAAGTACATACCATGTTTGTCTTTCTGGGTCTGGGTTACCTCACTCAGGATGATTTTTTTTTTCTAGTTCCATCCATTCACCTACAAATTTCATGATGACATTGCTTTTTACAATTGCATAATATTCCATTCTGTAAATGTACCACATTTTTTAAATCCATTCTTTGGTTGAGGTGCATCTAGGTTGTTTCTAGTTTCTGGCTATTACGAATAATGCTGCTATGAACATAGTTGAGCCTACGTCTTTATGTGAGCATCTGTTGGGTATAGGCCCAAGAGCAGTATTGCTAGGTCTTGTGGTAGATTGATTCCCAATTTTCTGAGATACCACCATGCTGATTTCCAGAGTGGCTATATAAGATTGCATTCTCACCAGCAGTGGAGGAGTGTTCCCCTTTCTTTGCTTCCTCTCTAACATAAGCTGTCATTGGTGTTTTTGATCTTAGCCACTCTGGCAGGTGTAAGATGGTATCTCAGAGTCATTTTGATTTGCATTTCCCTGATGGCTAAGGATGTTGAGCATTTCCTTAAATGTCTTTTGGCCATTTGAGATTTTTTTGTTGAGAATTCTCTGTTTACATCTCCACCCATTTTTTAATTGGATTATTTGGTATTTTAATGCCTAGTTTCTTGAGTTCTGTATATATTTTGGAGATCAGCCCTCTGTCAAATGTGGAGTTGGTAAAGAACTTTTCCCATTCTGTAGGCTGCCATTTTGTCTTTTAGATAGTGTCCTTCACCTTACAGAAGCTTCTCAGTTTCAAGAGGTCCCATTTATTGATTGTTGCTCTAGCTCCTGGAGTTCAGTTGAAGAGAAGACGAAGGAATTATAGAAGCAAGGGGGTCAGGATCATGATGGGAAATACCACAGAGATAACTGATCCAAGCTATCGGTAGCTCATGGACTCTGGACTGACAGCTGGGAGCCAGCCTGCATGGGACTGCACTAGGCCCTCTGAATGTGGGTGACAGTAGCATGGCTTGATATGTTTGTGGGTCCGATGATAATGAGACCAGGACTTACCCCAGGTACACAAACTGGCGTTTTAGAGCCCATTCCCTATGGTGCGATGCCTTACTCAGCCATAATACAGGGTGGAGGGGCTTGGTCTTGCCTCAACTTGGTATGCCAGCCTATGTTGACTAGCCAAGGGAGGCCTTACCCCATATGAGGAGTGGATGGGATTGGGATGAGGGAGAAGGTAGGGAGAGTGGGAAAAGGGGAGGGAGGAGGACCAGGGGTTGGTATGTAAAATTTAAAAAATAATTTAAAAAAAATAAATAAAAGAAAATAGAATTGTGGCACATTGGGAGATCTTCATTTAATGTCTTAAATAGATTCCAGAAAAATTCTTATTATCTAATTTATACCTGCTCATAAATTCATTTAAAAGCAAATGACAAACTATAATAAGTTATTTGAAAAATCAATCATGCCTATGAATAAATATAATTGAAACAGTGATACAATAAAGTCACGAGAGAAACAGAAAGATATGACAGTCAATATAACAAAAACCAGTATCTATAAAATAATATTGAGAGATAAAGTAGATGAATTCAGAAGAATTCTATTATTTAAATAGAAAGGTATCATTGTTGTTAATTATAACTGGAACAGTGCAGATTTAATCCAGGGACTAGTACATGCTACACTAGCACTATGCCACTCATCTACATAGACAGAAATATGCTATTTTAAAACTTGCAACTCTTTATTAGTTTTTAATGCATATATTGTTGAAATTATTAATTTCAAAGCAATTTGTATAGAAACTTAATAAAAGTATGCTATAATTGATCTGGNATATTTTATAATATGAAGTTTGTCAGTTTTAAAAGAACAGAGATGAAGTACCTGTCTTGAATATCAAATTATTTCAAAGTTACTCTAGGTAAATGGTATATTTCTCTGTGAGAATACCGGCAGTCAGATCAAGAGAAAAACCAATGAAATCAAACACTGTCATGTTCTGAGATTTGGGAAATAAAATTAATAAATGTATTAAAGTGAAATGGCTTATTCAATAAATGATAATGATCAAATTTTCCATTTAGGAGAAAAAGTATCAAACTAGATCCTTATCTCATTCATGACATGAAATTCATTCTGTGTTGGTAATTGACTGAGTCAAACACTTGGGTCTAATTTTATTATTGTTTTTGAAAAAATCTCTCAAAACAAGTCATAAACCTATACTCCAAGGCCCCATAAAACTCAGATATAAACCTCATAGGAGTTTCTACTACTGAGCCAATCCCAAAGTCAACTATATGCCACAAAGCATTCCTTCTTTGTGATCATTATAATGACTTTGTTCAATGTAGCACAAGAACAAAAGATTGGCAGAATATCAATACAAAATATGCCACTTTGGCATAGCGATAATGTTAAGAGACGGCAATTTGTTTGGACTAGATAAAACAAAAGCCCTCTAGCACCACTCCCAATTGCATAACACAAATGCTGGAAGGTTTGTTGTCCATCTGTTCTTTAAGAATGATAAAGGTTAACGCCTAGGGATGAGCTTAGACCTTTATCCACTTATTGGTAACAATAGTGAGTGTATTTGCTGGTCCTTTACTCCTTACCAATTTCTGGCCTTCAGTATTCAATATCCTTAACCTCATTTATCTGAAAACGTGTTTATCTAAGCTAAACATTCCATGTGAGTTCAAATTTTAAACCCTTTCTCTGAGAGTTCTTTTCCTGAATGTTCTCTAAATGTATAAACATGTTAGTGCACTTGTTTGTTTATTCACTTGTCACTCTAGTTTTGTTGTTACAGAGGTGACTGAATTACTCAGAAAACCAAATANCAACAAAAATCAATCATAATCATAATCATAATAAATGTTTATTCTTCTCCTATTGGCTGAAATCTGACCCCAGCCCTCTTCAAGGAAACTCCTTAGGTCATTACCCTCCGTGATAAAGCCTTACCACTGCAGTGTGTCTAACTGTATCTAACCCACTACCACACTCTCATTAGCGTCTGCTTGTAAGTCTTCCATGAATAACGATAAATTTTTAGTTGTGGAAACTAGCAACCTGTGCACACATATGCCACAACCCATTCAATTCATTTGTAGAATGCTTTTTGGAATCTCCGTGTGCTGGTGCCCTTGGTAGGGCCAACAAGATTTCACCTCTAGATCATTCATGCCATCTATTCCAGGTATTTAATATTTTTCTTTCTGCACATGACAGAAAAGTAAGCATTTTAGATACTATAAGCTAAAGAATATTTTGTATATATGAGATGTATTGCTTTCTGGTACTGTAAAGGCATAGATAATATATTGTCACATGCAGAGACATGAGTCTAGAAATGCTGAAGTTTCCAGGTTCTCATACCACCTTACAATGAGTCGTATAGAGACACATGGAAAGTTGCAGAAACAGAGATAGCTTATTTAGGGAGAGGAGAGGGAGGTAAAGGTGAGCCAGCTCTCCTATGTGGCCTGTCTATCAGAGGGTAAGAAGGAAGAAAAGGAGGAAAGGGGGGTCGACTGTGTCACTTTATGGGTCATTAACATAGTAATTGACTCCTTCAAGTTCATGTAAGGTCTCTACCTTTTCTAAGCGTGCTCCCCGGGCTCAGTAAATCTCAGGCATGCAGGGAGCTGACAGTTTTTCACTTGCTGCAACCTTTCCTATGTTAGTCTCTGGAACTCCTTTCTTCATTAATTTATACATGCCTGTCTAAAAATAAACAAACAAGAGTTTCAGTAAAACTTTATTCACAATCACAGCTGATGGGCGATTCTATTAGTACCTTGAGTTCTTTCACCAAGTCCATATTCCTAAAACTTGTCTAAAGTATTAGACATTTATTTATTTATTTACAAGAAAACAAACTTAGAAGTAGTAGTTCTTGATGGCATTTATCTTTCACTGTCTATTCGTGAGTTTATTTTGTTTCTGCCTGACTAGAGCTACTTCTGCCTATCAGAGCTCTGATTTCTGCTATGTTCTCATGCATCATTGGGCTAAACGTACAAATATCAATGTTGACCTGATGGTAATTAAATCAATGTTTATTCCTGACTATGAAACAATTATAATCCTTCCTTTCTTTTGTCTATAATATATCAGGCGCACATCTTACTAAAATGGATGCAGTTATGAGAGGCTCAACATTTGGCACTCCTTTCTCAACATGGCAGTCTGTAATTCCAAGATTTCAGTTCATTCATATTCAATAAAGCTACAAATTACACCTTCTCCACTAAGACAACAGATGTAAAATTATGTTAATAAAAGGGTGGCACACAAAATTAGATATTGTTCTTTTGTTTTTATTAGAAAGTACTTGTTACAGTAAAATGATAATTTATCCAAGTTTAAAGCAACCTCAGATCATGAATACAAAGAGAGAAAAAGAAAAGAAAATGGAATTACAGGAAAGGAGATTTTTAACAAATCATAAGGGGGTATTTTTAAGCCATTAGAATTGTATACAAAGAAAAATTAAGCTTATTGAGATGCAGTGAGATCTATACTGTATTAAATGTTCACACCAAAAGTTGGCAACTACTTCTAAGAGATTAATGCAAAAACATCAATATTTTCACTTTTAAGTCTATTAGTATGGTGAGAACCTACTATTCTCTTGAGAAGACTGGGAGAAGACACACAAAGGATTAGAGCAAATAGGAAAACACATTTTTCCTACCCATGTGAAGTACCTGAGACTGAACTTATCTTCCCAGTGTAAACACTAGAAAACTAGAAAAATGCAGCAAAGAGTGGCTTTCCAATATTAGACATGAAGAGAGCAGAAGAGGATTTTAGACAAAGGAGTGCATGTGTTCATCCTGATGTCTCCAGTCCCCCACAAATGGCCACAGTAGGAAGGAGTGGGTAACAACGAGTATAGACTACTTGTTTGTTCATTAGAATTAAGAAAGAATGAAGTCACTGGAATTCACAGAACAGCTCATATAAGAAAGATCTAGGTGGATGGAGGAAAGACAGTGGAGAGATATGCATGTGGTTTTCTTGACTTTAGCTGACTAATAATACATGCATTCAGAGAGTGCAAATTTGAGAAAAATAAGTGATGCTAGTGGGCCCAGTCTTTACCTTTCTTCTTCAGATAATCTAAGTTTCTGTGAGTTCAAGTGTACAAAGGCCATGCACACCACAGCTCCCACAGTCCTGCCCTTCCTCCAGCTTTTATGGTATCTTTGCCCTTTTTCCCACTAGGATCTCGAAAACATTATTGTATAAAATAAATATATGCTAATAAAGAACATTAAGTTGATGTTGGTGGCAGGGCTGCAAGCAAATCATTCCTAGAACTTATAAAGCATGGAGGAAGTATCAAATTCTGATTGTCCAGAAGGAAGAATATTTATCTAATGCACGAACTAACAGTGGATAATGATAATGCAAATAAAAACCAAGGTGGGAGGATAGACTAGCCTGAGAGTAAATGAAAATCTATCCCCAAATTCAAAATTCTGACAATAAAAACATTCCAAGATTCAGTTTATTGCCTAAATAACTTTACTCTGGGAGAGGAAAGTATATCATTTTTCAAAATAATATTATACATAATTATCAAAACTTGGAAATAATAGTGGTATCTTTCCATAGGTAGACATGGACAAATTAATCATGTTGCATGCAGACAATAGAGTATTATACAATCTAAAACACAGTATCAATACACAAAGACGGCAAAAGGCATATTGCTAAGTGTAAGATACCAGTATGAAAAAGGGGTACACTCATTGATATTCTAAAAATAGTAAAACTATGGATATAGGAAAAGGATCCATTGTTGCCAAAAGTGGTGAGAGAAGGGGATGAGTGTAATTAGCCAACAGGCTTTATAAGGCATAGAATTAAACTTGAATGATTATCCAGACCCATGGAATGTTCAGCAATGGAAGTGAACCCTATAAGAATCTTGATCTTTGAGCAATGCTGTTGTGTTAATGTAGATCATTGGTTGAGGGACCCATTGAGAATTGAAGAGGCTAAGCACGTATATGTGAGGGCATAGGGCAGGTAAAAATATATATGCACTGCCTTCTCAATTTTGTTGTAAACTTAAACTACTTTTGTATTGCATTCTTAGGAAAAAACAGAAAAGGAATGCTATGAAAATAGAGCACTTTCTGATGTAAAGTTGGCAGGTGTATGGCATCACATGAAAAATTATTATCATCTTAATAGCAAGAAAATGTCGCACAAACCGAGGGAAGATCAGTAAATAGAAATAAATTCAGAAGTGAATGAAATGATTGAATTAGCAGATAAGCATTTTGAAACAGACACTGTATAAATCCACTCAGTGTTGCTGGAGGAATTAAAGGATAATGTAGAAATAATGGTGAGGGAAATGGAAAATATAAAAAGTAGCAAGTACGGATTCTAAGGATGATAGCTGTACTATCAGAGGAGCAAGCCCATGCGTGGAATTAATAATGTTAAGTTTGAGTAAGAAAGTGTGTCAAAGTGCTGTAATTCTAACACTAGATGCTATCCAAACGTCCACACTGTATTTTAAACTGCTCATGCTGTTGAAAGAAAATACCTGAGGCAGGGTGTTATACAAATAACAGACATTCATCTCTTATGGCCAGAGAAGCTGAGAGGGTATGTTCCTGATGAGTGCTGATAACTGCTTCCAGATATCCCCTTATTTCAGAATCTTCTGGAGGGACAAAATTCTGTGTGCTAACATGGCAAAAAGCAGAAGAGAAAATATCTCAATAGCTCACTTCCATTCTCTCATGAGAAGATCACCTTCATACATGGGAAGAAGACCCCATGGCTTAATTATCTCCCCTGGTGCCGTTTCTACTGCAGGTAAGAACTAAGCTTCAACAAGAATTTTAGGAAAGAACATAGTCAAATCAGAGCACAAAGAGAAACAATATGAATAAATGAAATGTGATAAAGTGGCCTGTGGACACATGTAATGGTCTAATGTACAAATCTTCAAGTGTCAGATGAGAAAGGTGCAGAAAAGGAACTGAATTTTTTTCTTAAAACAATACTAGATGCTTATAACTTTAAAAAAGCTGCTAATGAAGTGATGGGGTGGGGGGACTAAAGGAGCTAGAGTATCTTATTAATCAAATTTCTAAAGTCATAGATTAAAATTGTTAAAATGAATCAGAGCAGAGGTGTAGAGCGAATCTTAAACAGTCTTGTTAATTGAAAACACCAGGCCAGGTATTGAGGTAAATTCTGAATGATCAGAGAGACAGAACAAGCCACAGCCAACCTCACCTTGCCAGCTCCTCAGCTGATCTTATTTCCTCAGA
>LZPO01087695.1:9792-26662 GCA_001675575.1 Neotoma lepida | reverse complement strand
GTGGGAGGAGGGAGGAGAGGGGAATCTGTGGTTGGCATGTAAAATGAATAGAAAATCTTTTAATAAAAAAATTTAAAAAAAGAAATCCAGGAGTGACTTCTGTGGTGATATTTTAACTGTGTACCCCAATAAAGTTTATCTGTGGATCAGCAGAAAAAGCCAGTCACTATAGTAAACATAGAAGTCAAGCAATGATAACACATGCCTTTAATCNTATCACTGGGAAAGCTGAGATCCATCTGGATCTCTGTGANTTTAAGATCACACTGGGAACAGAGCTAGGCNTGGTGGTACATACCTTTAGTCCAAGCACTAACCATAAAGGTCTGGAGATCTGTACAGACAGACAGGAAGTGACAGAGCTGGGCAGGAAAAGGAAGTGATGTAGCTGCATGGAAAGAGGAAATGAGATGGCAGAACAGAACAGCATATAGGTGTGGGTATACAGGAAGTAGGTCTCTTTGGCAGAGGATCTCCAATTGGTAAGAATGTGGCTGGCTTCTTTCTGCTTTTCTGATCTCCCAGCTTTTTACCTCAATATCTAGCTCTGGGTTGTTACTGATAAGACTTTTTAGCAATTTGTCTATAGACTTCATTTGTATTTATTTCTAATATTTTAGGATAGAGAGACATATCGATCCTGGAAGCTCACTGGTTAGCCAGCAGAGCTCAAATATTGAGTGTCCCATTCAGTGAGAAACACTGTTCAAAGAGAGTAGGCAGAGCATCATAAGAGAAAACACCAAATATTCTCTGTTTGCCCTGTNAGGCTTTTGAAAAAGCTTTTACAACTGCACACGTAAGTGCCTGCTGTATACATACAATGAATTCACACAGAAAACACACAGCATCTAATATCTGCCTCCTAAGACAGTCATAGAATTAAGTGAAATAGTGAGTATGAAAACTCAACACAATGCCAGACAACCACTCTTGTGATATACACAATTATGACAAGTGGGAATATGTTAATTCCTAGAAGATAGATTATGAATCTCAAGAAACCAGAATTAGCAAGGACTTCCCATGGAAAAGAGTGATGGGCTGCCTGGAAGTTGATGGGCAGGGTAAATGGCAAGGGGATAGAAAAAAGTGCATTTAGGCAGGAGAGTCACAGTAAATGATCATTGGGGTGTGCAAAATTCTTCATGACAATGTTTAGTAACTTAATAAATGGAAATTTCTAAGTTTAACAAAGTCATTAATTAATACCGGAACACCCCCAAATACTCACAAGTTTCACAAGAAACTAAATGCTTTAACCTTAAGGGTTTTGCCTAGGCTGTGCTTTGTTTTCAAGTGCACCATGCTCTCTCCCTCACACTTGAAGAGACACAGAAGTCAGCACTGGAACTGATATTTCATAATATCATCANATCGTCATGGACACCTTTAAAGTAAAATAAGTAACTAAGNTATAGGCTTTCTGCATAAGGGTGGCCTTAACTACAAGCAACACAGAATAGAAAAAGAAAATGAACAGTACATCTCTCCCCGAGTCTGCAAATGTCTATACATGGAGAGCAGTCGCCTTTCTGCTCTGTTAGCAATGGTGATTTGGAAAACAGTGACAGACACTGCATTTCAGCTCTAAACCAATTTTAGTTGCATTTAAAGTTGACTTTCATGGCCTTTGTATGTGAAGTTAAGCAGTGAACAAANGTCTGTGAGAATATTTCAAATAAAGCTCACCTTTATTAAGTATATGATTGGATTGTGTGATTTTTAAAAAACGTATATGATGCATACATTTTAAGTTTTTATCCTTTTCTCACTTAGGGCACTGATTTTTAATGAATGGCTTTTTGCCTTATGAATAACTTGTTTTAAATACCATGCCATATGTCTTGGAAGTTGAATGACATTTCATGTTTTCTGTAAATTTCTAAGGCTTTTAAATTTTGAACCAAGGGATATTTATGTTCTTGTGAGCACTAGAATTATTCTGATTAAATTTGTGACTTGACTTATCAACCTGCATTTGTGAGCAGTGGTCCTTTGTAACTGTCATACTCAATGGCTAAAGTACATACCAAGGGACACTGGCCTCAGCTGCTTATCTTTTTTGAGATTACTGTTTAATTCTGATGCAAAGTTNAGTNACATGATAAGGTATGTCCTCAAAGGTGANTTTCTACAGCTGAAATAGGGTCACATGTGGATATCAGAGGCCAGCCTTGGATGTCATTCTTCAGATGCTGTCCTCTTTGTTATNTACAGGTAAGATTTATCACTAGCATAAACTTGGCAATTTAACTAGGCTGGCTGGCCAGTGAGCTCCTGGACTCTGTCTGTCTTCATTTCTCAAGAGCTGAAGTTACAAGCATGCTTCTCCACACCTAGCTTTTCTACATGTGTTCTGGGAATTGGATTTGGGTCCTCATANTTANAATCAAGTATTTATTGATTAACCCATCACCATAGCCCCAAAATTTCTCTTTTCAAATNGGAAAATTCTACAGAAAGTTATAAAGATAATAGAATGTCATTGCACACTTGATGNATAAAACTTGAAGCTGGTTGCTAAACAGATAAAACTTTCTGTGAAATTTTCCATGTCATTAAATATTCATCCACAACATCATTGAATGGCCACAGAGTATTTAAATACATGCTTCCCCTGGAATTTGTTTATGTGACACTCAGTTGTTTGACAATGAGGTTACAGAAGGATGTTTACGAACATCTACCTAAAAAAAGACTCATTCAAATCTTTAATTTTAAGACTTGATTTGATTTTAAAATATGTGTATATATCAATTGATGGTATATGTACATGAGTGCATAAAAATGCTTGCAGAGGCAGAGTCATCAGATGCCCGAGAACTAGACCTCCCCAAGGTTCGGGACCCATCACAGAAGAGTTGATTAAAAGATTGGAAAAGCCAGTGGTTGCTGGTAAGTAAGAACTGAAGAAAAACAGTGTCTGCTGTTTCTGACAAGACTTATTGCTTCATTCCTAAACTCACAGTAGCTATGTTTGCCTGCACAATCATCAAGCTAGTCAACATTCTAGGCCAGAATGAGAAGGGGTCTTGAGCCCCACCCCTAACTGGNGACTATGAATAAGTGATGGCTCCTGGGAGAGGAAGAGTCTGTTTTCTTTAAGGATATGGTCCTCTAGTGGGTCATTCCAACAAATGCTCACACCCAGAACTATATGAACAGCATAAATTGCAACCCACAGGTTCTTATATTCATAAAGGAGGAAATAAAATCAGGGCATGTAAGGAGGCAAGTGTGTATGTGGAAGGAGTTATTTTGAGGACCATATGGTCAAAACCCTGTATGAAATCATCAAAGACATATAATTAACATCTGCGATAATAAATCATCTGTCTGTTTCTTTTTTTCTTTTTTTTGTGTGTGTTGTATATGCTACTCACTGGCTCATCACTTATTGCTCATTTTAGACAGATCAATGTAAGATTAGTGATGTCAGAAAGTCAGATATGTCAAGACTCTGTAAATCAATTCTTTTAGATGAAAAGGAGAAAGCATGTCATTCATGTATGCATGTATGTATGTATGATTGACTGGAGGACATAGAATGGACTGTCCATTAATTAGGGAGCACTACTACAATATTGCCTCTCTTAAATAAAAAATTCAGAGCATGCCAAATTGCTGTACTTGCCTGAATCTGAACAAAGAGGCTGACCTCCTTCACACAATGACTTCCCTAGACTTTTCTTAGTAAGAGGCTANAAATGGACAAGAAAAAAACTTTAGCTAGATCCTGAGACAAAACATCTCACCCAAAGAGCCCATAAATAAAAATTTCAAGTCTTTCATACCCAAAGGCATCTTCTACCAGTGGCAGAAGTGAGGAGGAATGAGGCATGAAGTGAGTGAGAGGACAGTTGTCAGTTTTCATCTGTCTCCTCTTATAGGGGAAGAGGCCTTGCACATGACTGAACATGCTGTCTTATTAACTGTATTTCTACTCTGTGTGTCCTAGAGATGGAAGGTGTCAGTTCCCATCTCTTTGATACATCACTGCAGCATGTATGAGAGGGAATACAGGCAGGTCCTCTTCATGTTTCTTTCTTTTCTCTTTTAATTATAATCAGTGGAGGAAGACACATCTTATCTCCCCATGAGCAAGATGCTTTCACTCTGTCTGCTGGTTTGGGGCAAACTTCGCTTCTGTCATTTTTGACCCATCAAGGTTACATTGACTTTTCCTTTCTTAAAATTTTGGCTCTGTTAGATAGAAGATCAGCACAACTTGGGAAATCTATACATGAAGGCTCAGTAGCAGGCTATGGTCCCCTTAGATACTCTCCTNAAAGCTCATAATAATTAGGGATATTGTTCTCCTTTTCTGAATGTACTTTAATAAAATACACATTCCAAACCGGATACTCTATTTTTATGCCCTAAGTATCTTTGACAGTCTACAGAAGCTGTGGAACTTACTTGTGACAGGTTAGAAATGGCCACANTTTTTCCACAGAAGGAAGAATCTACACAATCTTCTGAACTTGGACTATAGTTAGTGTTTTGTTCATTCNTAATGGAGAGAGACAAGTTAAGTTGGTTTCTCTGGNGATGAGATGTGAAGTTCTACCTCGATCTCTTAGAATATTATCCACCTCAATGCTGCATCATGAAGTTATTTCGAAAAACTCAGCCACAACTTTTATATATAAAACCCATGTTGCAATACTGCCAGATGGTCTGATCAACAGCCCTGTGTGAGATCAGGTATATCCTCAGGAGAATCTTACCTATAAATAAAAGATATTTAAGTTTTTTATGCTAGTGTTTTGGCTAGTTTTATGACAACTTGACACAAGCTAGGATCATCAGGGGAGGGAGCCTAAGTTGAAAAAATGCCTGGCTCTAGGTAAGCCTGTAGGGCGTTTTCTTAATTAGTGATTGATGGGTTAAGGCCCAGCCCATAATGGGTGCTACCATCAAAGAGCTGGTGGTCCTGGGTTTTATAAGAAAGCAGGCCGAGCAAGCCAGGGGGAGCAAGTCATTCAACAATACCACTCCATGGCTTCTACATCAGCTCCTACCTCCAGGTTCTGGCTCTGCTTGAGTTCCTGTCCTGAGTTCCTTCAATGATTAACAGTGAGAGTGTAAGCAACAGTGTAAGCCAAATAAACACATTTTCCCCAACTTGTTTGGTCATGGTGTTTTGTTGCAGCAATGGAAATCAAACTAAAAGTAAAATGTAACAGTGAGCCAACTGCTAACTATGTCCCCTGCAAGTTAAGCAAAACTGAGTTGATAAAAGAGAGGACAGAGTAGGTATACACAGAATAAAAAAAGCCCTCTGATGTTGATTCACGTTCTAGCTCTTTCTGAACCCAAATTCATATGCTACCTTTTCCATAGTTTTATGATTATGTACTCTAAACATGTTTCCTTTCCTACTTGGTTCAAATACAGNTTTATCTCTGGATATGAAGTATATCTTGATACAAAAAGCTTTTCTTGATATACTCCTCCTCCTGCCCCTCCTTTGCTTAGAAGCTCCTTGTGTTCTAACAGCTTGAGACCACTGAAACCCAGTGCTTTTGATGTTCTGAAGCATTGATCTTCTGTACCACACAAATTGGCAGACTTATTATCTTGTTCTGTATCATGCACTGACTCATTATTATCTCAAATACAATTAATGATATTTTTCAAGCTTTATTTAACTGTACCATTTTATACCTGGAAAGAACATTAGTAATTTCTAACCCAACTCTCTCATTTATACAGAAGGGAGAAAATGACACTAAAAGATAAGTTAGCTCTCCTAAAGTCNTATCAGATTTTTCAAAGTAAGTTCTCCTTGGGCATAGCAACAATGACAAATTAAGAGGTACTCATGATAAATGCTGCTGAGGAACAAGATCATGTTCACTATCCTTTAACAATGAACACCTTATAACTGCTACTGCACAACAACACTTTTTAGAAATCAGCAGAAAATCAAAAGGCATTTCCATCATTTCAACTCCAGTTTTCCTAGAATTTTAGATATAATGCTTTTTTCTCAAAATGCNTATTAATTTGCAGATGAACTCTTTTCCTTTGAGTGTGCTTTACTGATGACATTGGATTAACTTTGTCAACTTGTCCCTAACTCCACATCTCAAACTTTAAGGAAGAATGTTTTTCTTACCTACAATAATTAGATAAGTAAGACTATAACACTCCTTTGTTTTTTCCCCTTAATTTAGAAGATTTCTATCTACTTTTTTTCTTAAATTCAACCATATTTTCTACAGAAGAATATTACACTATTCTTCTGGTTATATGGTCTCTGTTTAAAATGTAGACACTTCAATTCTATGATAAAGAACTCATGTGATTTCTCCCTCTGTTATAGCAATGAGCTGAGGCCAAACCCTTTGCTTCAGGACTGAAAATTCAGTTCAGTGCTCCATGAGAGCCAAAACCGTGTNTAAAATTCTAAATCTCAGACACCTTAGAAGGATCATGAGTTGTTCTCTTGCAGACATGGANATGAAAGTTCAACAGAGAGTTGACAATTTCAGTGTCGCACTGAAACTTTACTTATAGGAAAGCCTTACATCCTTCATTTCAGGTTCCTATTACTCTTACTGTTCATCAAATATCCACCACATTTGCCATCTCTTCCATCTGGAATTGAATACTTTGGCCTTTCCTCTTACATTCTTCTTCTCTTTCTGTCCTTCCTCCTATTTCTCATCTCCTTCTATTTCTTTCTTCACTTATGTTATCTTTAACACTCTTTCTTTTCATTTTCCTCTTCAGGGATTTCATTTCCTTTGGCATTTGGCTGACAAAAAGCTGTCCTTTAAATGTTGAGTAAACAAATTTTCTCTGCTACATAAAAAGACTCCTTACAATTGAAAAACAGTAAGATATTTGAGATATAAATATATTTTGTTTTCTTATTTCAATGTTCTTATTATAACAATAGACAATCAATCCATAAATAATGGCTATATACACATGTGACANTAGGGTTGTGCATACACATGTAATGGCTTATTTAGATCTTCCTAAATCTTGTTCCTGCAGTATCTAATAGTGCCTCCCACACTTTATCATAAATGGTAACTATCTGAGAATCTTGGTAAAATGAATATATTGTAATCTAGTAGGCAGTATTAATTCAAAAGTACTGTATCATGAAGGAATCCTTGTTAATGCCAAATCCCACAAACTGCACTTTGAGAAATAAGAATTTTTGACTTGGGGTAGGTCAGTGTGGGTCACGTAATGTCCTCATCTATATGTATTTTCCNGAAATGGGGAGAATTAAGAAGTACAGAAAACTTGTATGATAAGAGAATAGAATATACATTATAAAAGAGCAAATAAAATCATTCAACCACCTCACCTCTAGCAATAAAAATATATAAAGATAAGACTGGTTAAGGTTATTTGTTACCTAAAATGGGTAAATCTAGTAAGTTAGACTCAAAAAGCACATACTTCGAATGTATGAACAGAAATATCTCATACATGCACACCTCACAATGTATGAGCACACATTCACACATACTTACAAATGCACATCTGTAGAAATGTAATTGATGTCCTCTTCCCTGGGGAAGATTATTACTCCCTTTCTCAGAATAAAGTAGTTGTCTGTAGTTTTCCTACCACCTTTTTCTTTTCTTTCTTTATTTTTGGAGGGGGCTTGTTTATCAAGACAAGGTTCTCTGTGTAGGCCTGGCTTGGCTGTCCTGAATTCTGTTTGTAGACAAGGGTTGCTCCACACTCCCAACATCTGTACCCCAAGTGCTGGAATAAAAGGCATGTGCCACTGTACCGGGCACCTGTTGTTCTTTGTCTAGGCTTGAGGACTTGTGGATTTCCTCCTTCTTTGTTAGCATGTCTGTTGGTGTGGTCCTTATACAGTTCAGGTTTAGGCAGTCATGTGGGTGAGACTTCACAGGAGTAGCTTCTTACATTTCTAGGAGACACAGTATCATTATGAACTCCCCCATTCTCTGGTTCTTACAATCTTTCAACCCCGTCTTCTGTAGTGATCCCTGAGCATTAGGTGCATCAGTTGTGCTGTAGATGAATCAGTTGCTACTGGGCTCCACAACTCTGCAATCTGATAAGCTGTGGTTTTCTGTAATCATCCCTGTTTATCACAAAGAGAGGAAAACATTTCAAAAAGTTATTAAAAACAAAAATTAAAAGACTGAAGGTAACACAGAAGCATTGATAAAAGCTCTGTATAGATACATTGCATATTGTTTATCCATTCATCTGTACATGGATATGAAGATCAACACCTTGACTTTGTTATTATGAAAATAGATACATATGTGTAAGTTTCTCAGAGGTATGCTGACTTAGAATCCTTCAGTTATACACCCAAGAGTGACCATAAAGAAAAATAAAATCATGACCTCTGTAAAAAAATGATGAGGCTAGAGATTATGTTAAGTGAAATAAGCCAGACCTAGGAAGACAAATAATGCACATTCTCTGCCCTACGCAAAATCTAGATTTAAATGTGTATATATACACATGTGTACATAAAAGAAAAATATGAGAGAGAAGGAAGCATATCAAGGCAAAGGAATAAGATACATAATAGAATACATATAACATGAAGTCAAAAGTGGAGGACTAAGGGAAGGAATGGAACCAATAAGAGGAGGGTGGGTAGGACAATGGAGGAAGATGACAAATAGTCACAAAATAATAGTAATATTCATGCATGAAAATGTCATAACAAAACCTGTAACTTTGTAGAATAACTTAAGAAATTAAGTAAAAAAATTCACATGGAAAATAAATAATAATAAGAAATAAAGTTCTTAACCTTTCAAACAACTCTACAATGATAAGAAAAATAAACATAAATCTTTTTTATTGAAAATAGATTTGCATCTCATAAAATACATCCCAACTATAGTTTCCCCTCCCTCCTCTTAGCTGTCCCCAACTCCCCCTCTTGCCCAGATCCACCACCACTCTGTTTCCTCTTCAGAAAAGAGCGGACCTCCAAGAAACAACAGCCTACTAGGCAAAAACAACACAACAATAAGACAAGGCAAAAGCTTGTATCAAAGCTGGACAAGGCAAATCAATAGCAGGAAAAGAGCCTCAAGAGGCAGCAATTGAGTCAGAGATACACCCATTCCCACTGTTAGGATTCCCACAAACACACCAAGCTAACAGCTGTAACATATGCGCAGAGTACCTGATACAGACCCATGCAGCCCCCCTGCTTGCTGTTTCAATCACTGTGAGCCCACTGCTCACTGAATATAGAGAAGTCAAGTTGGTACAGGTCTGGAGCTTTCATCCCTGTGTTCTAGTCTCTTTGCCTGGAGAAGGCACTTTCTGCAGGGTACTGAAAGAGAAACCTGGACACCAACCCAGCCACAAAACCCTCCACCTATGATCTGTTCTGCCTGAAAAAATTGCTGCAGCAAAGGTGACTCAGAACTTTTGTGGGATTGGCCAACCAATGTTGAGTTTAACCTGAGGCCCACTCCATAAGAGCCCATGCCCAACACTGCCTGGGTGGCTAGGAACCAGAGACTGGTTAGTTCTAACCAGTAACTTGGTTAGAACCAAACATGACTGGCTAAATAAATAAATAAATAAATAAATAAATAAATAAGATGATTCCTAGTGATATTCTACTATCTGCTATACTCATATATCAGTGCCTTGTCTAGATGTCATGTCCTCCTCTCTGATGGAGGCTTCTTCCCGTAGCAGATGGGAGCAGGTACAGAGACCTACAGTCAGGGCTCTCCCCTCTGAGAGTGAAGAATCTTACAGAATAGGGAGAGTAAAGACTATAGGAGTCAGAGGGGATGGAAGATACTAGGAGAATAAGGCCCAGGGAATTAGATGAATCTCTTGAACTCTATTTTTTTTCTTGTTTTTGTTTACAAAATCTAAATTAAGGCTCTGTTTTTAAGAATTTGTTCCTGTCTTAGAAATGGTTAGCTAGTTACTTTAACAAGTTAACATTACAGTTAACTTGTTAACATACTCTGTTTATGTATACTCTGTTATGTATTTGTATGTATGTAACTTAACAAGTTAACATACTCTGATTATGTTCTTGTGAATAATTGAGCTCTGTTTATTTAAATAGGAAAGCTGGCAATTATTTACTTTTTCAGAATATGTGTTCATCTTGGAGTTACATGAAATTAAGAAAGCTTGGTCCTCCCTCAACTTGACATGCCATGCCTTGTTCAAACCCTTGAGAGGCCTGCTGCTTCCTGCATGGAGACGGAGGAGGAGTGAATGGGGAAAGGGATAGAAGGGAGGCGGAGGGGAGGAATGAGAGCAGAAGAGGGAGGGGAAACTGTAGTCCGTATATAAAAAAATGAAAAAAAATATTTAAAAAAAGAAGACATTACATCTGAGCCACTAGGGATGCCCTTTCTTCTCTTTGTGCTGCCATCAGTTTTTCAGGGAGGTGGAATCTGAGCTCCCCCACCATGTTTGATCTTTCTGTGGATCCATGGAGTCATACCTCATAAGGCAATAGGAACAGAGGGACTCTGATTTCAAGTCACTAAAATGCTTTGCATACACCCTTATTCTCCCTTACATCTCCTTAACCTATAGGATAGAGTNAGAAAATGTCACTGTAGACCATTGTATGATGAAGAGTAATCTCAGGCCTGGTTGGTTTGTGTTCCGTGATGATGCTGGACATTGATAAGACTAAGCTTAAAAAAATTTGGAAAAATTTCGCATGCTATATGATAAATATGCAAATCACTAATATGACAAAAAACTAACCATGATAAAATGCATCTTTCCCATAATAACTTCATTCTTGTATTAATGAAATCATCTTTAAGAATAATAACAATAACCAATACATATGGACCGCTTATACTCTGGCCAAAGCTCTATGCTGAAAAATACATTGATATTAATTTACTTAATTCTCTCTGACAGGTCCATACCAGATTCTTATGTGACTAATGTTTCAGACTAAAAAGTTAGAATTAGAGTATATACATATGAATCAGTGATTGACAGAGTCAGGAAAACAAATTTAATCTATTGGTCTGTAAATGATGTGCACATAATCTTTTCTATTTTGTCTCAGTGAGGCTTAATCACATACTCCACATTTGAATGCATACATAAATACATATTTACCTATTTTATAATGTAGTTGATGCTTTAATTTAACTCAACCTAACTTTTTGTTTGTGCTACCTTCAGATGCTTTGCCAGAATGATGTTTATCAGTATTTGAGAGTCAAGAAGTTCAATCCAGGTGTAGTAGATGGTTATCAAAAAGACAGCAATCACTTTTTCCTCCATACTTATATGCCAAGTGATTTGGCAGCATTTTCCATCAAGCAATGCAGCCTATTTTTATTCCCTGCTTTAATCTGTATTCATAATAGTGAAAGACAAAAATTGATTTTGTACCATATCTGAGCCTGAACACCAAAAAAAACCCAACTATTCACACTGTCAATCTGTTAGTCCTTTGTCATGGTCATGTGAACTACCTGAATGTTTCTTTCCAGGTTAAAGGATACTAAACGATAGGCCAATTTAAATTTAANGGTATTCATGGTCAGACACCTATGTGGCTCCTTAGACCTGCCCTTTTTTGCCAAGCCACAGGCTTACCACATACACATGAACAAACAACAAACATGATCCAAAATAGCGAGGCTATCAAGGATCCACAGAGCCACTCAAATCATCTGTAGGCTTTCGACCAATATTAAATGGAAATTGGTCACTAAAAGCTATTAGTTTCTTTAGAGTGACTTAATACACAACAGTAATTAAGTGATACACCTGGAAAGCAACAGTAAAAGGAATATATTATCCCTTGTTGTCCATTCAGTTTGGGTATCATTCGTTCGTTCTTGTACTCGTACGCTGAACAAAAAGTAATAGTCTGGGAGTCTAAATATGATTTATCATAAGAAGCCATTTATTTACTTTAAAATAAACTACAGGGAATGGACATATTGGTTTTGTCTTTAAGTGAAACACCTTTGTCATCTAGTATTTAAAAGAACACACACTTGCTGAATTAATCAAATTTTAGTGGCTGCTCTGTGCAAAGCCCTGCTCAGCAATTCAATACCTGGATGTCTTCACCTTTTTATCCAGTTGCAATTTGGTCCATTTTCCTGCATCCCTCGCACATTTCCCAGTGCCTATTTCTGTCCACTTAGACTTAGATCAATACACTTAACTCGTTTTTTCTTACCTCTCTTCTACCTGACCTACTTTATTTCTGTCCCAATTCTTAATTCGGAATATACCTGTGACCCAGCATATCGCAATCTAAATACTTCAGTTTACATTTATACAAATGTCTAAAGTGATAAATGGCACATTCCACCTGCCAGAATATGTTTCTTGTATCATCTTTGAGGCATAAAATACTGTAAATAAGAAATAACTTGGCAGCTATGAAAATGCTATAAACGTGTGCACTCATAAATCAATAGCAATAATAAAGAGCATTCAAGTGTCATTTAATTCTTCTTGATCATCAGTAAAGTTGTAAAAAGTTCACCCCTAATACCTTCCCTCTATTACAATCTTAGTTCTTCTTCCTCTGTCTGCTTTATTAGTCTACTTATTGTGTCTGATGGTCTTGAGCTTTGATTATCCTAAATCTACAGGCATTTTACNACAGATTATTGACTCAGTGGACACCTTAAAGGAGATTATACTTTCCTCTTAAAACCATTTAGAATTTTACACATCAAAATCTTCTGCTGGTGATATTTAAGCCAGGGACTCACCCTGCTTTCCAATGTTCTTTATTCTCCTGCTCAGCTAGAAGCCCAGGGGGAGCTCTGGTTGGAGTTTTGCAAGAAGCCATTTCACCACTCAAACCTGCCCTGCTTTATTCTCAACAGCTCCAACTCCAATGTCCCTCTTCTCTTCAAACCCAACTTCTTAGGTTCATAATTAGACTCTGTAACCTCTAAGCCACTTCTACAAAGTGATGAGCTACTAAAAATACAGCCCTGCAGGAATACATTCAACTTCTATTTCTGTTATTTTTTTAACACCAGTTTCAGATGAACAAAGCAGTTAAACAAAGGGAGAGAGAAAGTGCTGTGATTGCGAAGATGTAACGTCGACACATACTTTGTTCATTTTAATTACACGAAGTCATCATTTAGCAGGATACTGTAAAGGGAAAGCTGCTACAGACCTTCATTCTTTTGATATTTCCCATTTAAAGCCTCTTCCAATGACCCTGAACATAAATACCTTCGTTGTAACCCTGAGAACCCCTGTTTCTCTGTATAGCCCATGAAATGGGCTCTGTCTCTTTTAAGGTGTGGGAAAAACTGGACATAATTGGACTGCTCTGCTAATGAGACCTACTTCCATCACTCCTCTGACTGTCTCATGGCATTTAAGATGAGCCTTTTAAAACTNGGTTACAGAAAAGAGGATGGGGCCAGAGAGAGGAGGGGTGTGAGAAGGACTCTCATGTATACTAAAAGCTCTCAGCCTTAAGAAGTAGATACACAAAGCCAGAATAAATGAGGAGGAAAAAAATCTATTTTGTGTGAAAANTTAAATTCTGGATTTTGCTGTTCTGCACCCACATAATTGATATTTAGAACCTGCTATTTTAAAATCTGTCTGAGAATAATACATCAATGTCTTTNTTTCTTTGATGATATTAGATACTATTTATTTCATGTTTATTGTGTCAGGTGTTATGGTGAGAAATATGTTACTTTTAATAAGTTATAGTGGCATAATTAGGAAGATGTATGATTGCTCCTTACTGGGTAGATGAAAATTTGAAGGACNTCTTATCTCAAAATTAGAGTAAAGATCATCCAAGTAGTATAAGAACAAGCCAGGATTTGAACTCAAGATGTTCAATGGAATACATGGACATTCCACTACGAGGTTCCTATTGAGAAACTAAGTAGATGAAATCAGTTTCACAGTCCCCTGTCACATGTTAAAAATCTCAATGGATATATATATATATATATATATATATATATATATATGCATACAATTCCCTGCTCTTGAGAGTGAAGGGCCTTAAATGGTCAATCATCTATGATCTTGTCCTTTGAATTGCCACAGGGTCTGATGTTGGAGAAGTATATTTCAAAAAATATCTGATGCATGGTAAAATGTCGTCATTAATTTTATGATGCTCAGAAGTTACAGAACTAGAGAAATTGAAGTGCCTGGCTACTATCAATCAAGGTCTGCTGGAGCACTGTCCTACAATATCACAGATTGTCACTCTGCTTTGTCGTCATCCCTCTACTAAGAATTGTAGTCACTGGTACATGTTCGGTGCACAAATAACATTGTGTTAATGCTGGAAGGAATAAGGGAAAGTGTAGCTACATAGCTGGCTTACTGAATGAGCACATGAATAGAATTTTCAAGTGCAAAATTTAGGCTTAGATATTTTTCCTAGTAGACAAGAGAAAAATCAAGTTTCTAAATTCAAGGAAGTGAGAAACATGATGGCTAATTTCAAGTTAGGAAGTAATTAATGATTCTAAATGTTTGTTAGGAAAATAAACTATTAAGCTATAGAAAATTAATTTGAAGCTNCTGGATATTTTAAGCAGTGGTTAGAAATAGACATTTTGAAAAGACTGCCATAACAGCAGAGAATAAACTGAAGGGAGAGCTAAGACAGGGCAGCAAAAAAACTAATTTTTATTTGTAAAAGTGTAGCTGGATTGCATTTCACCGANGTGAACTGAAAGGCAGCAACGTGTAGAAAAACAAGACTGTGGAAGGCACACTCTTCAATGTGTTTGCCTACTGTCTTCTCTAATGCTCAAATGGATTTAGCAAAGAATCTCTAATGTAACAAAAGAGTTAGCAATATTAGACTAGTGTTTCCACAGATGTAGCTCTGTAGTCCTGGCCGTACTAATTAGCTTCATTTTCCCTCTTATCTATGAAATGCAAATATTGATTTCAACATGGCATAGTCATAAGCATGAAAGGGAAATAGCAGTTTTGATATGGTTTGATAAATCCTGAATTGATGACTTTTGTTATTATCACCATAATTACTACAATTGATACAAATGTTAGTATGGATATTAAAAGTCATGTCAGTATTAACATTTGCAGTATGTATTAGTTCACTTAATGCTGCTATAAGAAAATACCTGAAACAGGGGAGTATATAAAAAAGTTTATTAACTTACACTTGGGGAACTAAAATTTCAAGGTCAGACAACTCCCTAAGCTAATCTTTTGCTAAGGCCCACCAAGATATCATAGTAGAAGAACTTGTGAAGAGGATCAGACAATAAAACAGGAAACTGGAGATAAAAGAGGGGTCAGGTTCTTTTTTATTTTGCACCAATCTATTCTCATGGAACTACATTATCATCCGTAACAAATAATCCATAACAAATTAATCTACACCTAAGGAAGTACCTCCAACGATCTAGTTATCATGTACAAAACTATTGGTAACAATATCTTCATCTCTTAGCAACATCTTACTGAGGACTACATCTCTAAAGCAGAATCCATGTCAGACAAAACATGTCTAACACACTGGAATCCCAAGGTTTTGTCTGGGTCATCTGCTATAAAATAGAGATTACAGAATGTATTTCACTGGGGAAAAAAATCAGACTGTTTAAATTGAACTTCTAGACATCAACCACTGTGTAAAACATAAGGTTCCAGACACTGTCATCACTAATACTGCCAATATCTGAAGTTTTTGTCAGGAGTTCCTTGGTTATCCACTTTCCTCTTTACATTGCCATTCTTCCTAATTTCCATCCTTCTCTTTCCCCANAACAGATGATTGATTACTCAGGAATCTCTTCTGCATTTCCTTCAGGTTGAATTAAAGCCAAAGTAGGGGTCTCACTTAAATGCATNCAAGGATAAAGATTGTAAAATTATGCATTCATATATAAATATATATGACAAAGAATATAGTAACAGAAAATTCACTTCTACAAATTTTTGGCTGAGTATTTAATCAGATTTCATGTATCTGATAATTTTCCATCTGGAATTACTTATTTCTGTCTCCTCTTTGGCATAGACTACTGAATTCTGTCTTACACCGAGTCACAAATTGATTAGGTTACACCAAACCACTGCAATTCATTTATGTGGACCTTATTTATTTATTTATTTATTTATTTATTTATTTATTACCTCTTCTTCTCCCCAGTGACACATAAAAATATACCAGCTCTCTCATGCTCTGGCCAGCACTTGCTGTCTCTGAGGCGCTCATTGAGTTGGAAGAATGATTGTATCTGTTCATAGGCCTATAAAAACGGATATTTGATTTGATTTAGGTGAGGATGCAGTGAGCTAATTTCATTATGATTAACTCTCCACAGTGAGGTTTGTGCTTTTTCTGGTTATGAACCACCAATGCAGTGTGATTTGTCAGTGAAGAGAATCTAGCTACCTCAGCAGGTCATTTATTTTAGGAAAAAAGATAATGCCTAGGTAAAACTAGGCTCATGTCTACATCAGTGGGCCTACCCTCTGACAGCGATAGCAGGGATTGAAGATGGACACATGAGAAAGATGTGACCTTTCTTCATCTCAAAGGGATGACAGATGTTTAGAATAAAAGGCAATTTGTACAATAATGACATTATTGTTAAGTTTTACAGATAAGAAAGCCATTCATTCATCNGCCAAATGTTTCAAGAATAAAAACTCTGTTTATAAAGAACAACAATAAAAAAGAATTTTGTCCAGATGTAAGATCAGAGAAGGTCGGAAAAATATNTTTGTACAGCCACAGCTGAGCTGAGCTGCATTACAAGGTGAGAAGNGAGACCAAGTACAAGATAATTGACCACAATGTATACTAATTCACTTTCCCCTGCATCAAGCTTTTTAAACACCCCCAATGTGTGTGTGTGTGTGTGTGTGTGTGTGT
>LZPO01087694.1:19663-32067 GCA_001675575.1 Neotoma lepida | reverse complement strand
TCTCAGAAATAGGTAGAGCATAACACTAACCCCTGGCCTCCACATCTGCACACTAATGAACACATATGCATACTCATACATACCCCCCCAACACACACACACACACCAACTTGAGCTGTCAATGTGTTTTTAAAGAAAATTTCATAAGTCAACAAAATGTATTAGATCTGTCATTTTTTTTCACTACTTCTCTCAGCCTCCTCCTAAAATTAACATTCTACTGGCATGTAGGCTCAACCAAAACATTTTGGTCTTCTACACATAATACTTCATCCTGAAAAAACAGGATAGTTAATCAGTTAGTGTTAGAGACAGGGTCTCATGCAGCCCAAGCTAACCTCTTGGCCTTGCTCTACAGATCGTCCTACCTCTGATTTCCAAGTACTAGATTCTAGGTATGTGCCACCACNTCCAGAAAAGAATTCTTCTAGTTAACCTCAGTGAGGACTGCATGAGATCCCACTTAGTGGCTCCTACAGTGAGGCATATCAAATGTTAATGAGCATGCCAACTACATAGGCTCCAACTAGTACAGAAAGGTTGATTAGAGAGGCCTGGATGTGACCTAAGGTTCAATAGAACCCAGGTGAACTCAATGCTTCTGGTTCAGGAGCAGTGAATAACACTGAATAATAACACTAGTCCCATGCTACGAAAAGTATGGTATACCATTTGAAAGAAACAGTAAGCACTCTATTCCAGGGTAGCTGATAAAACATACACANAATAGTTAGAAACCAAGCACAGATTGTGTGTAGAAACACACGCTTCATTGTTATTAGTCCAATGATAGACTATGGGGCAAAGTGTTAATGCTCTTTTTGCCAATGTCAGAGAACATCTAATAGTTTAAACAGTCCCAAGTTTGACGAATCACTTATAAAAATGCCTTGCCATTTCTAAAAGGCACTCTATTGATGCTCCAGAACCAGCCGTACACCAAAGAGTTTCATGCACATCCAGCTCTTTCCAGAGCCTGCCACTGTATGAGCATCTGAGCACACTGACCAAAGCACTCCCTGTTGCTGGGTATCTGTACCTTAGGCAAGAATGGAGACTGAATAAGTCACTTGTGACCTTGAAGTCTGGAGTAGGCAGAAGTCAGAGGGAAAGCGCAAGTTGGAGTAGCACATAAGGTTTCTTCCAGGTGGAACACAGCTAGAATTGTGAGTGAGCTTGGTTTGGAAGGGCACACTGGAGGAAGGCACTTGGGTTGCTGGAAAGAAACAGAGACCTTATTCGTTCTTCCCTGTAAAGCCAAGGCCCAGTGACATTCCTGCAACAAAGCCCCAAGAGAACCCAGAGCAGAGTGAATATTGCTGGTCTGCGTGAGTTCTGAAGGAGGAATGTGCGGAGCTAATCACTGGCCTGAGATTGCCATTCCGTGCCCTTCCTCCACAAGCCATTCATCAAGTTTATAGCAGCAACAGGAGTTCATTACCATGTTCCTGTTTTGCACATTCTTGAACAAGGTTATGCCTCCAATTTTAAGTGTGGTATATAAAATGAATGAGGGGAGGTGGGAGGGTGAGAGGGTTCCTGGAGGGAACAGTAATAAACAGAATAGGTGTTCCTTGCCAACTGGAAATGTGAGTTTCCCCCGCCTATTTATGACTTTGTATAATCAGAAAGAACAGCACATCACTTACATTCTCAGATCCATTCCTATCCATTCCTATTAGTGGTTCCTAAGCTGCTTTTATGAATCTACCTATCTACTCATTTTTCAGCCACCTTCCATATTAAGAGCTAAAAGAAAAGGTAGGATTTGCTTCTAAGGAAGTTCATAATATGCTTGTAGAAATAAGAACTTGAGTGAAACAACATCCAGGACTCTAAAAGTTGCTGTCCAAATACCAGGTGCTGAATCAGTTCCGACATGTGGGAGTTACAGACGTAAGAGGGTCTTTGCAGTGAACACGGGATTTCTATAACCTAAGAGGAGTGGGGAACATATTCTGTGCAGCAGATACTGATGAAACATATTCAAAGTCATAATAGGCATTTGAAGTCTTCCTCAACATAAGTAATGTTATACATTATACATTATACAATGTTAAACATTAGGCAAGGAAAACCCCCACTGAGCTCTGAATGTTCAAAGAGAAACTGAAACAAACAAGCTCCACACACTGGGATCATGGCATCAGAGGGCACATATTCTGAGTCTGTGCTCCACTCTGGATTCTGTGGNTAAGATACAGGGATATTATCATCAATCAATGTCCTGATAGCACAGGAACTTATGTCCAATAGACAGACTTAAATTACATCTGAAAGCACTTAGTGTCACTGATTTCAGGAAACTGATGTTTAAAAAGATGGCTCTTCATAGAATAGATANCCTTCACACAGGANTCACAAGAACCAAAGGAAACAGGGGTTTGCATGTACCCACTTATCTCTTATTAAACCCATATTATCTCAGTGTAAATTTCATAGCCAAATCAAGACAAGGATAAAAGTCACTTTAATTCTCTCCTGCCTCTGGCTTTGTGGGTACTATTTACTGTGTACTTGATGAATTCATACACTGCTTCTCTTCTCATAACCTTATGTTGAAGAAGTAGANCATGTCTGGTGTAGTTTGGCACAGTCACTCTTGATTCTAAGAAGTAGCCTCCTTTCTGATAAGAGTAAGCTTCTTCAGTGCCCCTTCACTAGGATAGGAATGAAATAAAAAATGGAAATACTGTACTCCAGCCCGGAAAACAATGAGAGCAATTTTCCCACTCTCCACTAGGGACAGCTAAGTGAATGCTCACTGTTCTCAAGCCTGCTGTCCTCAGATGGACGATCTGGAAAGGGCTTGGCATGGTTTTCTAAGTTTTCTGAGATCTATCATGTTCCGTCATTTTTCGTAAATTGCTGTCAGTGTCAGACATGGGAAATAAGCAGTCTGGTCAGTGAGGTCACNGATGGCGCAACACTGCAGCTGGTTCTGCCTCTTGGCAGTCCTCTGCTTAAACAATGCACAAGGCAGGTTTTGACTGAACTGAGTAAGCCACAACCAGTGAGTGGCCTTCCTCATTAACTCTGCCTCTTTGGTCCTAACCTTCTTCCGCCCCTGGAGTGTAGAAATGACCAGCTTTATAGACACATTTGGCCCTTTCACGCTTTATATGTCACACTGGAAGCTGTGGAAAAAAGAAAATCACTGCAACTGTGTTCACTAATGTGTGCTTAAAAGCAGAACTTCATCCTTTGAACGACTTCAAAGCTTCAGCAATGCAAACATGGGGAGGTTTCATGGTGATCAAGGTAAGACTGCCAACACAGTAAAGTTTTTAACTTATTATCAAAGACATTGGTAGACTTTCAAATTCCTCTGCTCTGACCTGAGACTTATTCCACAGCCTGGATGACCCAGTTATGAGGTCATTATAGTTCTTTGCTCTTGTTCTGCCTTCTCTATTCAACACCCCAGATGTCCTCAGTTCCGACATCTGCTCTGGCTTTACTCTTACTCCTAAAAGGGCTAAGGGTAAGGATGGGTGACCATCTTTGAGCCTCNGGTTCAAAATTCTAGAACCANACCACTGAGCCAAAACTGGGCAGGTAGGATTTCAAAATCACCAGCTGTAAACTGCACTAGCAACTGCGATATGGAGGAATGCACATTTGCCACATCTGTGCCCCTTGAAATATCCTCAAAGTGAATGGCTACGTGCACTGTAGTCAGGCAAGTACTTTTGTTATGCTCAGACTAGGACCCCTAAAGAGACCACCAGAGACCGAGGATGTCCATAATGCAACAGCAAGGTTTATTCTTAATGCGCAGTTACAAGTCAGGCAAGGAATTCCCGTCAGCAGCACCCGTCTCAANGAGGTGGGGAGGGGAATTGCTCTTTCTTTGTGAGCCTAGCTTTTAAAGGCAAAAACCCCAAAATTTCTCAAAGGGGATGGGGGTTAGTATGGGTTCATTTTTGACTAGCTTACTCTTAGGAATTTCTACCGTTTCTGATCCTTCATTTGATCAGCTTATCTCTGCTTACTCTTAAGAATTTCTTCCATCTCTGAGTTATCTAGTTATCTCATCCTTAAGCTTGACCTGTTGTTTGTCACAAGACCTCTCCTATAGACGATCTCCGGCATTGGGACATTCTGTGGTTAATCAGTTGCTTTCANATAGTCCTCCGGGCATCCTGACTTTTGTGACTTTGTACTGTTTCATTCCTGAAGCCTCTGTCAGCATTTTTAGGAAGCTTGATGTGGTTGTAATTATACGCCCAGCTCAATTATTTATATATTTTATCAAAATAGCTTTATTTATAAGCAACTTACGAACAAAGGGGAAGGTAGCAAGGACAGACACGAAAGCAATCCAGCAATGAATTNTCTGCCTTCTAAGATCACAGCAAACAGCTAGACGGTGAGAGGGATGATCCCAAAACGCTCCCCAGGGAAGGAAGCGAGGGAGATGAGAGAGTGCTCACGTAGCTGCTCCGATTTTTCAAGGGTCTCAGGTTTTGGGCCACGCCCTTAAAAAGGAGGTGCTAGCCACCTAACTGAAGCCAAAGTAGCCATCCACTACAGCTGGGAACTTAAAACTCAGATCTATTTCTTTTAGTTCAAGCAGAGGCTGTTAGTTTGACCTTATTTTTGAGTGAGGGGCCTATTTTCGAGTGAGGGTCCTTCACTTTCAGCTGCCCCCATTGCCTGCTTCTTGTGTTTTTTCTTAAGTCCCATGTTGAGATGGAAAGTTCCTTCTAGGACTGAAGGAATTGGCCTTTGATTCTTGACAGGGGAATGAGTTCAAAGAAACAATGCATCTCTTAGTCTAGTCCTCCTCAGACTGCCTTTCCATTCTTTGTTTTTTTCTAGATTATTCCATTGTGAAGTCTGCCAATGACACTTCTCTTGTGTCTCCTTGGAGTAATAATCTAGAAATATTAAAATTAAATCCCCTGGGGCCATCAAACAACACTATCTGGAAGGAATACAAGGGCTTAGTTCCACCCAACCTAATTACAATTTCAATTTTCTAGTATAATTCATCGTTTCCGCCTGGCAGGTGGAGCTCCTGACATGTCACCCTCAGAAGCTGGATGAAGCCAAAAGCATGCCATCTCTCTTCAGACACAGCCAAGGCGTGTTCACTGTAGCGTGTAAACACTTTATACTAAGTGAATTCCATTTATATCCGTCCTCGTCACAAATGAGCACCACCCAAACACTCAAATACATATTCACAGTGTGCTTCCCAAATGCACTGTAGGAGAAAAAAAAAAGAGTTAAAGCACAGGGCACAGATCCATTTCATTTAATTAGAGCTTCAGAGAAGCCTGAAGAAAAAGATCAGTGTCTCCTTAAGTGTTCCATTTCTGCTCGAGTGTAGCTGTCTAATATCATCAGGTGGTTTGAAATGAAATGATGCCAAGTGCAAAGCCTCTAAATCCCACTGTTTGGCAGAGGTCCTGCCATCCCAGACAGAAGAAAACACTGGTGGGCCGAGGTACTGCCATCACAGGCAGAGGAAGAGGAACCAGGTTCTGTTGTCATGAATTTCGGACAGTTGTACACATTCCCTTTATTGTGGATCCATGTGAGAGGATCGCTGCCCTGCCTGCATCTGTGCTGGAGCCTGGTTGAGTGGCTTGTCAGGATGTCCCGCTTGGCTCTCCACATGCACTCTCGGGGTGCTCACCTTTTATTTTGATTCTCCTATCTTATTTCAAGCCTCATCTACCATTTCTTTTCAATCCAATCATCCAACTGCTTACCTTAACTCTTGTGGATGTTCTGACTGCTGCTTATGTGAGATTCCTCAAAGCCCCACATACAATGTCATTCCCTTTGTCANCTCCTCACTTCTACTCCTATGCCTTCTGAGCTGCACTGTACCTCAATTCTCTTCATAAGTACCTCAATTCTCTTCATAAGTACATAGCTATGTGTATGCATTCNTGACTTCCACATATATCTTTTGCTATAGAGATATTACTGACAAAAATAGATGCAGAGCCTTGCCCTCTTGGGGTGCAGATATTTGGAGCAAGAAACAAAAGATAAACCTTTGAAAAAAAATTAAGTAATTGGTGTGGAGAGTAAAATGATGAGCTGTGGGGTGATAAAGAATACAGGACCAGGCAAGGGAGATGGGGAGCNCCTCTTCTAAACCACCNCCATCAGCCTGAGGTCTACAGCACACAACATTCTCAAAGTCCATGCTGGTCTCGCAGAGATCCTCTATGGCCAATTCAGCAGCACCTTCAAGGGATTGTCCTAAATTAAAGTTTCCTAACTGTAACTGAATATGAAAAACAAATTACACAACAACTGTTTTTTCAGTAACTCTCACAGTATAGTACATATTGCTTCAGAGAGCGGGTACCAGATGTCTGGAAAACCTAGAGACTTCCCGAAGCTGTGGAACCAATAAAGCAGCCCCTGCTAGAGGTGCTTCTGGTTTTGTTTCTCAGAACTGGGGTAAGAAGTTTTGTACTTCTGAAAGTAATGCAGGAAAGGAGGAAAGGAGAAATAATACTTAAGGAAATGATACGATAGGAAAGGAGAAATGATACTGAAAATATCTAAATAACAATAACATTCTAAATAACAATGAATTTAATTCTACAATGAAATATCTATAGCCAACATTTTAATGAGTGGCCTTCCATAACCTTTTCTCTGTCTACACACACACTTAAGGGAAAAAAATAGGATTGTAATAAGCATGTTCATTTATAACTTAAATTTCTCACTCAGCGGCATGTTCAGAAAGATATTTAGAGGAAATAATTAGCCCTTAAAATGGTCAAAGCAATGAGTAAGAAATCCTGGATTAAGAAAACTAGAGGTTGTTCATGACTGATCAGGAAAAGGGACCAGATACCAGTTGAGAAAAAGCAGGATGCTGCAAGGAATGTCACCTAAACCACAAGACTGGCAGAACACCCCCAAGCCAGCCCCCACACACATTATAGACAATGAACAGATGCTTTTATAAGGAAAACTGTACTTTCACGCTGCTATATGCTTCCCCAATGGAAGCTGAGTCCTCTCTGAAAGGGACTCCATCCATGTTATCTTCATAGTCAGTGGCATTGAATATCACTGAAGAGAAGCCAATATAAAAGATGCCAGGACCCTAGAGTACAAGTCTGACAACACAAGAATAAGAAGACCCTGGACCCTTTCAAACACTGAGCAGAAAACAAGGATGTGAAAGATCCCTTAAAGCCCCCTACAATGATGAAGAATCTACTGACTATAGATATTTATGCAATAGTACCTGCAACAGAATAACCTGAAAAAGTGCCATTCTTGGTCTATGAATATGTTTAAACTTGGTTTGTATCTATGGTTAGGACAGGTGCAAGGTGTTAAAGAAACAGAAATTTGCAAGCAATCGAAAGCATCTATTATCCAGCACTTACTCATTCATGTTCACACAGACACACATATCTACATGCATACATGAATACATACATACACATACATGCATATACATACACACATATCTGCACACAGTAAATCTTTTCTTGGTGATGCTTTAAATGATACTAGAATGCCTTTAGTTCTTAGCTCTCACTGTGCCCCATTCTCATGGAACCCCAAATTAACCATTAGGATCATTAATTCTTACTAAACAATATGAGACTGTATAACGTGTCTGTTCTGGTCTTCATTTGCAATTCTCTACATTACTTTTGTTTAGTACTTCAGCTCTATTTTGCTCTTAAGTTCCGCAGAATTGTTATTAGACCTGTGCTTGAACTTCTTATTCAATTAAATCAGGATTCAATTCAATTCATTTTAGGTCAATTCAATCCAATTCAACTNAGTTTGGATTACTGTTATTTACCAAAGATTCTGCTTCTTCAATTCTACTTTTTTTTTTCTGAGTTCAATTTCTTCCTGCTAAAAAAAATCATTTAGTTATGATTTCAGTTAAGGTCACGATGTAGAGAAAACAAGCTAGCACTTGGCTGAAAGCTTCTCCTTTTGAGCTAATTTCATAGTCCCAGAAAGCACTTGGAGGCTGTTCGAATAGTAAAGGCATCAGTGGTCTTACCCAGCTGTCAATCCTACAATCTCTATAGAGGAGACTAACCAGCCAAGTAAGATGCGCCTACTTGTAGCACTACTCTCTGCTTGAATTTGAGACCTATTTCACAAAAGAGAANACATGCCCTGCCATGGAAGGACAGATCAATCACAATCCTAGCAGAAAACAAAAAAGCAGTGTTTGGATAAATTGATGTAGCATCAAGTTGTCTTCTAAATATGTATGTGTCTACCAATTNATAAACACTACTCAGTCTTTATCAGGGAAATCTNTCTTTCCAGTGGATAAGAGTAAGTAAATACATTGATTTTTGACTATACAAGGTGCTGAGACTATGTGATAAATGAGTACTTAGCCCTAAACAAGCCATTCATACTAAGGCTCAGGAAACAGAGTGGAAGAAGGCATGGAAGAATATAAGAGCTAGAAATAAGGAGAAGGGTTGTGAAATAACGTCTTCTGGGCAAGACACGGCCGCTGCAATCACAAAGTCACACCAGCTACAGGTGCTTAAAATGAGCCTGCACAAGAACGAGCCCATCAGCAGGCAGGCATGGATGGAGGAAAAATTCAGGGGTGGCAGAGGCTGCACTTCATTGCTTAACTAGTTGCCATCAGTAGATTTAGAGAGACAGGAAATAACTGCCTTCAGTTGTGTACCTACTGATGACCCCCATCACACTCCAAGAGATAGTCTCAGTACAATTGTCACAGAAATTGCCCTGATTAAACTAAATGGGTCACAAAACAAAACCTCAAGTCAAGGATTTGGGAAAGAGACAAGCGGGGATGGTGGTGAGGGGGGGAAGTTGACAGGGATGGTAATAGGGATAGTGGTGAGGGGGGAGAGTTGGCAGGGATAGGAGGGAGATAACAGGGGTTATGATACATAATATACTTACATGAAATTGTCAAATGACAAAAGGAATCAATAAACACAGTTAATGATAAGCACTTTTCAGTCTTCCGGTGTCTGATAATGTCATCCCTGCCCCTCCTGTTATACTAATAATACACTAGGTAAGTTTATAAACATTATTTGACCATAATTTCCATTCATCAGATAGGGCTATTATTTTTTGGTATTTATTGTTGCATGCCTACATTATTCAGCAGAAATTTAATGTTTGGCCCTCCATTCTTCCTATCTGATAGGTTTTCTGCTATTTTTCTTGTCTTTGAGGATGGTTTTGTTTTTAATTTTCATTCTTGTGGTTTGGTGGCTCCCTTATACACAAACAGATTTTCCTTGATTATGAAAGGCNTTGTTGTTGTTCTTGTTCTTGTTGCTATCTGTGCTCAATTCATTATTCTTTCCTGTCCTCTTGGATCTCTTACTGGGCCTGTGTTGGAATTTCTTATAATAGTCTCTGTCTTTTCTGTTCTATTCACTGTGACAGAAACAACTTGAAAGACGAAGGATTTAGATTGGCTCACACTTCAGGGAATTTAGGCCACTGTGACATGGAAGGCATGGTGACAAGCTTGGCTCCCAGCTGTGGAAGCAAGAACATGAGGCAGTACTCAGANAGCAGAGCAAGCCTGAACCAACATGGCTATCATCCAGAAGCCCTCTCCTTCAATAGCCTNTGTCCTCCAACTAGACCCCATATCCTAAAGATTCCACAGCANCCCTAAACAAGATAAACAGTGAGGACCACGTGTGCAAACACTCAAAGCTGTGGAGGGCATTCTACATTCAAGCCACAGCATCTTCTACGCCTCTTCACCAGCCTTTTCTNCTTTCCAACATGTTATCTATAAGCTGTGTTACAGACAGTGCCTCGTCTATTTTGTAGCACCTTCATATCATTTTAGATTAAACTTATTATTCAGTCTGCTTTACACATTTAATTGGCTTGACTATATTCTTGCTATTGTACTTCCCAATAATTCTCTTTAAATCTATTTCTTTCACACTATTCTGCTTCTCTCGTGATTTCTACATCTTTCTTCATCTCTGTGAGTACTTGAAAATACTTNCTGTTAAATCTCCTGTAGTTTATCTTAATCTCTACTTACTGAGGTATAAACATGTTCCCAAGGATTGCATTTCATCACGTAGATGATGTCTTAGTTAGCATTAATATTACTATGATGAAACACAATGACCAAAAGCAATTTGGGGAGGAAAGGGTTTATTTCACTCACAGTTCCATGTATCAGTTCATCATCAAAAGCAGTGAGGAAAGGAACTAAAGAAGGGCAGGAACCTGGAGGCAGGAGCTGATGCAGAGGCCATGGAGGAGTGCTGCTTACTGGCTTGCTTCCCATGGCTTGTTCAGCTTGTTTTCTTACAGAACTCAAGACAGCCTGCCCAGCAGTGGTCCCACCCACAATGGACTGGGCCCTCCCACATCAATCACGAATTAAGAAAGTGCCTTGCAGGCTTTCTTACAGCCTGCTGTTATGGAGGCCTCTTCTCTATAGAGGCTTTCTTATCTCTGAATACTCTATAGCTTGTGTCAAGTTGACATAAAACCAGCCAGCTCAGATGGTAATATTTACCCTCTTCTCAGGTGTTGGGTGTGTTCATTGAAACCCTTGCTCTTGGTTGGGAAACATCCCAGTTTCTTTCTTGCTGCTGTCNAGCATTTCCATGTTGCCCNGTTCAGGTACTATGTCTTATTNTCTTGGCTTGAGGCTTCTGTACCNAGGGGATGCTGAGAATTCTCACCCAACATAATCCTACGTCATGAACCTGATGTTGCAAATGCTTGAGCATGGCTATCGTTTGGACTTGGGCCTAGGCTTTTCCATTAATGTTTGTCTGGTGGACTTCCTTTCCTNACTCATGACTTTATGTGTATAGCTCATCTGTAACTCATCCAACAGTACTTAACAACTTGACCTCATCTTCCCAAATGGGTTTTTGAAGCCTTAGCCATCATATCAAGTTTTTCTAGGTTTTTTTGATTCCAAAATACACATACATTAACCATGCATTTTTTAAATATATTTTAAATATCTGACATGTTTTATCATTGATTCATGTCTAGAGAGGTAGAAAGGNCCTCATTTAAGACTTCTTCAATATCATCAATACATCCAAGCAACACTATTTCATTCTATGAGATGCTACATTGTCCTCTTCTGCTTCTTCTTTGAAGGCAGAAAGTTTCACAAAGGATGTGAAGAGACTACCTTCTGCCTTGCCCAAATCGAGCTGCCTAGTGGTACTAAGCATCTAGACAAAGGGGGAACAATAAAGTTGGAATAAGATATGGAAAGAAGATGCGGAGGACACTAAAGCCAACCTTGTAAACAGACACTTCTTGTCCCAACTGCCCAGCTCCAGTAACCAACTCAGAGGCTTACTATTATTTGCAAATGCTCGACCTATCACTCAGGCTTGTTACTAGCTAACTCTTACATCTAAATTAACCCATATTTCTGTTTATGCTTTGGCATATATTTCATGGCTTGTTATCTCATGTTTTACATGTCCTGCTTGCTCGGTGGCTGGCTAGCATCTCAACTCTGGCCTCCTTCTTCCCATCATTCTGGTTTGGCTTTCCCACCTAACTTCCTGCCCAGCTACCTACCGGCATGTCAACNTCTTATTAACCTATGAGAGTAAAACATATTCATAATGTAGAAAAGGATTGTTCCACAGCATTTCTCCCTTTTTGTCTAATTAAAAAGGAAGGTTTTAACCTTAATACAGTAAAACTATATACAACAAAAACAGTTATTAAGTAAGAATTACAGTAACAATATCTAATCCATTTGCAGTTGGCAAAATTAGAGAAAATACTTAATAAATTCATACTAATGTAAGTTATTTAAGACTAGTAGTTGTCTTTTTAAATTNGAAAGTAGATTCAATAATCTACCTTTTTATCCTATCCTATCTATCTCCCCCATTTCTTTTTAGAATGAGATCCCTGAATCTAATCTCCTTTGTTCAGCTTTTTCCTTGACCATTACCAAATAACAAATTGTAACCAACTCCCTTAAATGATAATAAACATCCATAACCCATATTTTGGGAATGTGGGCATAGTTTTCTAGACTACTTCCTGCTAATGGGAGCCCTGGTAATCTTTGGGGGACCTTGAGAAAATTCAGGATTATGGTAAAGTCCTGACTGGAGTATTCTGTGAGGCTGGATCATTTCAGCCAGTAACCTTGAAGTTGTTCTGGATAGAATTTTGAGGAAACTGTAACAGAGGCATTTTGAAATGCTGGATCACCTGGGCGACCTGTTTTCATTGGTATTTGGTCCTCTTGCTCTGAAAATACATAAACTTTTAAAGGTAACATACATATCTTCATTAACACAAGTGTAAACTGTGCATTGTACACAAGTCAGCCAAAGATGATTTTTTTGTTTTGTGTTTGAGCGGGTAAAATACACATCACATGTCTTGTAGTGCTTCTAGATTTTTTT
>LZPO01087694.1:0-12416 GCA_001675575.1 Neotoma lepida | reverse complement strand
ACAAACATAATCCACCAAATGACCAAACACCACCCATGCCACCTCTTGGGAATGTGGGCATTGTGTTCTTAAAATTACTTTTTATTGTCTGGAATCAATGGAAGCTTTAGCGAACCCTGAGAAAATTGAGATACTGATTAAGTCCTGGGAGAGCTAGCTATTGTCCAGTCTCAGTGTGATGGGAAAGTGTAAGGCTTATCTGAAGTCCCAACTGGAGTAGTCTATGAGGCAGGACCATTGTAGCTAACCACTTGGAAGTTGTCTTCAGCAGTTTGGAGTCTAAAGCTGATTTTTGGGTGGTGTTTGTCAGCTTAGTGGCATTACCACAATCCAGGTGGATTTGTCATTGTGGAGCCCCATCATCGTCTTAGAGATCTCAAAGATCATTGTCAGGAATGGTCATGGGTCACTGCAGAAAACTTAAACATTTTAAATCTCAAATGCCACAGATCTCTGAGAAGTTAAAGGACCACAATCTATTAAATACATCTGGGATACATAAGCTTAANTCCTAGTTACCTGCTTCAGACTCAAGCCTGAAACCATACATAGGAAGCTAGAGTAAGCATATTTCGAGAATTAGTGAATACTCTATGTGACCATTAATATCACAACAGAAAGTTTGAATTCATATATATTAATCTTATAAATTTTGAGATAATATTTATACCTTAAAAAATTTTAAAGAGTCAAAATAANACCAAAGGATTATATGAGATTAGTGACAATAGAATAGCCCCTTAATTTTTTTATTTCTTCTGTCTCATATTAATGGCTCTTCTGACATGAGATAGAGATTTTGGATTTTCTTTTAACAGGTATGCTTGGGTTTAGAGAAGGAGAGAGACATGCTTCAACTCCAAAGCTAGCTTTAATTTTTAATTGAATTGGGACTACAAAAAGATCATTTTCTCTATATGTCTGTAGAGAAGAGCAGAAACAAGCATTTGGGAAGATTTATGAAATTTTATCTTGTTGGAAATGTGCTATACCATTAGGCCAATTTAGTCTTTTTCTTGGGATATTTTCTCTGGATGATTTGTCCTTCTTCTTCAGATGTCTTATTTGTCCAGTGGTTTTCAGATTTCTTAGTTGGGTGCTTTTATTCTCCTGGAAAGACAAAAACAACACCCTTCCTAATTTTGGGGTGTTTCCTTTTTTGGCAGGTTATAGCTAATCAAATGAAAGTCATTTGATAGTCTAATAAGTTTGTTTAGATTAAATTGCCATGCTGGTTGATGAACTATCACTTCTCCTAATCAAGAGATCTCTCTTGTTCTAATCTAATCTTTATAAATCTTGATGGTATCCATAGCTTTTGTTCTCCTGTGGAAACAAAATCAAAACCTCTTCCCTATTGTAACACATATCCTGGTTTCCATTCTGAGGTCAATGCATCTTTAAAATATACAGGCTAATTTAATTCAGCAGTTTTTTCTATTATCCAATGTCTCTCTGCAGCTGTCATTCCTTTCTCATTAGCATTTAAAAATTTTTCAGTTAATGATGCGTTGTGTAATCTGTCTCTGGGGGTTTTTATTATCCCTTTCTGTTTATTAAGCATATCTTTTAAAGTGCAATTCAATCTTTCTATAACTGCTTGTCCTGTAGGATTGTATGGTATATCTGTAATGTGCTTTATATTGTAATATGCAAAAAACTGTTTCATTTTACTAAAGACATATGCTGGAGTGTTGCCAGTCTTAATTTGTACAGATATCCCCATGATGGCCATAATTTCTAACAAGTGTATAATTATAGAATCANCCTTTTCAGAACTCAAAGCAGTTACAAATTGAAATCCTGTNTGTATCTATGGTATGGTGCACATACTTTAATTTTCCAAACTCTGTAAAATGGAATACATTCATTTGACAAACTTAATTTCTTTGAGTACCCTTGGGGTTGCTTCCTGAAGGTAGTAGAACTTCGTTATACAAAGAACATGTAGGACATTTCTTTATAATTTCCTTGGCTTGTTGCCAAGTATTAGAAAAATCTTAATCTTTCTTCAAACCTTTGCTATTAACATGCTGATTTTTATGAAATTCTGAAGCTTCCAGAACATTTCCTACAAGTAGCTGATCAATTTCACCATTACCTTGTGCTAGAGGGCCTGGTAGGCCATTATGGGATCTGATATATATTATATACAAGGAATGATTTCTATTTCTGATGATTTCCTGCATTGAATAAATAACAAAGTTAATTCTGAATCATCTGGAGTATGTTCAACTGTTTCAATATGTAAAACAACTCTTTCTGAATATTGAGAATCAGTAACTATATTAAGAGGTTCTGGAAAATCTAATAATACCATGAGACTAGCATACAATTTTGACTTTTGAACAGAATCATCCATGTCTGTGTCTAGTAAACCTTTAATTACAATGCTACTTATTTGCATTTTTGTCTGTGGTCTTTGATCATTTATAGAAGTTTGCCAAAATACTTGTTTTATGGTCTCTCCTGAAAATTTTGTTTTATCTACTGAAGCTGTTCTGTCATCCAGAGCAGTGTGGTTTTTAACAACAGGCATTAAGTCTTTTAATTGCTCTGTGGAGGAGTTTCCATAATGCTGACAGGAAATGATTGAACCAGATTTGACACTGGGGCCTGTGAGAGACCCTCTAAGGCATTTCCTGATGGCAAAGAGTTACTTTGCCTGTCACATGTTGATCTGCATTTATTAGTCCAATGTCAGCCTTTGCCATATCTTCTCCATATTCCAGAAGACTGGGGCATTCTGTTTGAAGTATCTCTAGAAAATTGTTTCTAGGAACATCTTGTCTACTACCCATTTTCAGGTGACATTGTTTACCACAATTAAAACACCTGACCTTTTGGTTTTTTCTTTAAATTTTTAAAAATCATTTCTCCTATCCAAATATCGTCNTAAGTGTGAGACCCAATATGAGCTATATTTTGGATCCATTCATCTATGGATGCTGATCTTGCCTTTAAAGGCCTAATCACCCTTTTGAATTTTGAATTAGCATTTTTAAAAGCCAATGATTCAATTAATATTTGACTAACTTCTGGATCTGATATCATTCTATTTACAGCTGAAACCAATCTATATAAAAAAAAAAAAATCAGTGAAGGGTACTTTTGAGCCTTGCAGAATTTTAGTAAAGGATTCAGTCCTCTTTCCTGATTCTTCAACTTTGTCCCAAGCATTCAAAGCTGCTATACGGCATAGAGTGTGATCATCAAATCTAAACTGTCTTTGCAAATCAGCATACTGGCCTTCACCAAGAAGCTGACCTTGGGAAATTTCAGTACCTCTAGGCCTACTTCATTATTCTGTCTTCACTTTGTTTTCCATTGTAACTGAGGACCAGCTTCCAATATTGCTNTAGCTAAATCTTCCCAGTCTTGTGGAATAATTTTGTCCTAAGTTGCCCATGAGTTTAACATCTTTTCACCCAAAGGGTGAATACATGCCATATGAAACTATTGCTTCCATAAATCTCTTCATATTTAACATTTCTACAGAATCCCAGGTAACTTCTGCATAGCCTTGGGGTGCCTATCATCTGGTGGTCAATCTTGTATGGTAATTGGATAAAATAAGGTTGGTTTTCTAATAACCTTGGACCACTCCTCTTCAGTTTTGTAATAAAATGATGTGCTCTAAATTTTTCCTCTGTCTCTGTGTGAATGTATTTCTTAGTTTCATTAGTAGGTTTTTCTAAGGATTGTATCTTATTAGTCAAATTTTAATATTTGGCATCAATATCAAAATGCTTTTTTAAGGATAAACCATGAATTACCAAACTGATAATAATTGTAATTGATATTATGTCAATCCCAGCTAGGTTGGTTATCCTTTCATTTAATTTTTCCGTTTTCAAATCATCCATTGTGGAACCATAGAGTCCTAACTCCCCGCATCATAATATTGTTCCCTATTCCTAATGCAGGGAAGACTTTTTTTAAATAAAACCTAATTCCTTCCCTTAAGAATTCCAGATGTCTCACCAAATCTGCTGACTTTCCAGTTTTTCCACAGCAGCAATGGCTGAGCTGCCGGAGGAGGGGGGCGGATATGATAGCCAGCTGTGGGGATGATGCTTGGCTGTTTGGGCATGGAGGGCAGGCATGACAGGGTGCCCAAAGCTGGGCTAGCACGATGCAACAAGCTGTTACTGCCCTTACAGGCCTGGGCCAAGGGTAATTACAGCTGCTCATATGCTGCTTGGGGAGGAAAAGTGAGATGCCTGAAAAGCAGACATAGGGAGATGGGTAGAAGAAGCCTGCGCAGCTAGGATGCGGCATGGGAGGGCACTGGGCCACCTAAATGACAAAGCTGGCCATGGGTGGCTGACGCAGGCAGCTACAGAGCAGGCAGGTGGCCTTGACTGCAGCTTTTGGGGCCCAGGTGTGAAGCCCAGGGTACATACAGCTCTTGCAGAAAGACAGCAAGAGGAAAAGCCCCTGGTGGGGAAAGCAGGTGACCCACAGCAGGGTAGAGAAGTGGTGACTTTACAAGCCACCTGGTGATTTTACCCTGCCTGGACACCAGATGATATGCCAGATGGAGTGATTACTTATATTGTGCTATTATTAAATAAAACTGAGGAGTCAGGTATTCGGGTAAAAACCAGATAGATCCAAAGAGTGACAGAGGAATGATCTGCTGACCCTGCCTCTCTACACTTCCAGATTGAAAAGGCCCTCAAATCTTTCTAAGCCCTCCCTATTCCTTCCTGTGTCTCCCTATGCTAATCCGGGTCCACCCAAAACTCTATGATTAATTCTCGCCAGCTGAATGTTGACTCTGCCCTCTGATTCAAGGTTTAACTTTACTGTCAGTCTCAGGAGTGTCTGTCAGAGTCCGATCAAAATATCCCACAACAGACATACTCTCTTGTGTGAGAACTGCTTCTCCCACTCATTCCTGAAGTTGAGAATAGCCAGGAAAGAAGAGAAGAGACAGAAAGAGAAGGGGGTGGAGGTGTGTTCATACAGAAAGGCAATCAGTCTCAGTTCCCTACTGAATAAAAATAAACACTTTAGTGCTCCAAACTGTAGGTCTTGTATTCTCAACACAAATGTTTCCAGACAGCATGCTGTCTGTCTGCCTNCCTTAGGTGTGCAACACGCCCAAGACACATGTACACTTTGACTCCTAGGACAACAATCTCAATTTCTCTTTTCCTACAGTGGTAAGGACCTGAAGCTTATAGCTAACTGGCTATCACACCACAGCAGGCCAAAGATGTGACTTAGGGTATTGTAGAAAAAGTTCACAGGTTCCCAGAACACCTCCACTACCTGCTCCGTTGTGCCTCCTTTTCACAGNGTCTCATTATTAAAGTTCTTCTCCCTATGAAAAGACACATCTGCCCCACTGTGGTCAACCTTCCCTGGGTTGTCAGACACTAACTGTAACTGGCTACGTGTGAATGAGTTTCTCTGCTTTGGAACAGAGAACTGTAGAGGGAAAGAGAAGAGAGGAAGGCATTGAGCAAGCCCAGAGATGCAGNCTACAAAGTCAACTATGCTTCCCATGATGCTTAGAGCCCAGCTGTGGCTCACAGCCTCCAGTCCAGGCAAGCTGAGTACAGGCCACTCCTCCCTCACATAGCTTTCTGCTTATTTTAGCTGAAAACAACTCTCGTGCATTTACTTCTTCATTAACCACCCTTCTGCTGCCATTTTTCTTCCCTTTCAAATGGACAATTTTCCATCTCTAGTTTATGAAACATTTGAGGACCAGCCTTCTGTTGGCAGATTATAAACTGTTGCTCCTATAAGAGGTATCTTCAGATTACACAGACAGACAGCAGCAAAGGAATCACATGCGACTCTGGGTGAAATTTCCAATAGGTTCCCATGTCCGCACTGCACATCGACAGCACTCTTCACACACTATGGGACTTATACCATCACCAACCTTGTGTAACCATATTGATTGTCAGCAATTGCAGTCTAATTGGAAAGCAAGTTGCTATGGTAATCCCCATGTCTTATATCTTACATTTAAAGACACAATGATCGTAAGGTGGGGGGAGGGGATTGCTTGTAGTCAGCGACAGAGAAAAACATAATTAGATATGCATATTATAAAACTAATATATTTCAATGAATTCTGAAATATAAATCAGGATTTGGTATAATAAATTGGCCCCACAATTTCTACCAAAACACATTTGTTCTGAGTATATTTATTCCCCTCCCCTAAACACTCATTTTTTTTTAGGAAAAGAAAAAAGAGCAAGAATGGCCAGTTATCTCAGTTGGTTAGAGCAAGGTGTNAAAGTCATGGGTTGATCCTTTAGGGCTTCCTTACAGTTGCTCTCTTTGGGACATTGATATGGCTCCATTAGTAGAGTGTTTGTGTAGCATACTCAGAGCTCTGGGTGCAATGTACAGCACTGTATAAGTCAGGCATATGATATGCATTTGTAACCCCAGCACTCAGGCAGTAGAGGCAGAAGAGTAATACGTTAAAGGGCACCCTTAGTTATGCAGCAAGTGGATGTCAGTCAACCCTGTCCAGAAATAAACAAAGAACAGAGTGGGCAGGAGGGACTGGTCAACTGCTAAGAGCACTTGTCGCTCCTGCAGAGGACCAGAGTTCAGTTCCCAACACCCACATCTGGTAGCTTACAGCTGTGTGTAATTCCAGCTCCAGAGGACCTGANGCCCTCTTCTGGCCTCTGTGGGCATCCACTGCCTATACATATAAACTCAGATGCACACATACACATACAAACAATAAAATAAACCTTTAAAAAAGAAAGAAAAAAGGAAGGAGAGAAGAAGACAAAATATCCCATGAATAAGTAAAATGAGTGAAACTGAAAGCCAGGCACACAGGGAGCCTGTAACCCTGACACAGCACTGCTGAAGGAAAACCAGCATGGAGTTAGTTGACTAAAGTTGTTCCTCCTTTCTTTTTAAATTTGCTGGGAAAATCAGCTGGCCTTCGTGTTCTCTGCCAGGCTTCTTGGGTAAATGAGTGACACAACTGTGCTTTTGTCGTTCCTTTAGTCTATCAGCAATCTGTGATTACCAGCCACTAATCAGGCAGATTGCAGGAAGCAATCTCTGCTGGAAACGCACTGCAGAAGGCAGTGCCCCTTCCTGTTGGATCAAAGCTTCCTGAAGTCAGAAACTACTCTCTTGTGTCTGGACAAAGANGGACAATGGAATTTCAGATTTGGTGTCAAAAANACCGAGTTGTTCCTCATTGTTCCCCAACTTAACACACGTGGAGAGTCTAATAAGTATGACGTAGGCAGCCTGGTACAAGAGNAGTGAGACAAGTGGTATCATCTGCAGGCAGGGTCCTACAAACAGTGACGCAGCTGGTGTGACCACTGGTGTCACTGTGATAAACTAATCTGATAAAGGCACAAGCGACATCCTAAGGAAGCTGGGAGGATTGAATGCCTTAATTCTGGGTAACTAGAAAAATTTCTCCTGGAAATTACTTGAAGAGCTGCCTCAGAATGAGCCTGGGATTTCCTTTCACTCCACTGCTTGAGAGTAGGCAGAAAGTTTATTCTTAATACACGTAATTCAAGGCCAAGGGGCTTCAAGCCCTGCAAATGCCCACTCAACACACATGTTCATGGAGTGCCTGGGGGAGGTACAGGTCCACCCTATGAATACACCAAAGTCACCCTTGGCTCTAAATTAGACTCCAATAATTATGACAATAAATACCAGGGCTGAGGCTGGAGAGATGGCTCGGTATTTAAGAGAGAGTGCTTGTTGCTCTTGCAGAGGACCTGAGGTCTGGTACCAGCACCCATGGCAGGCAGCTCACAATCATCCATAACTCCAACTTCAAGGAGATCTGACATTTCTGGGCTCTGCAGGCATCTACACTCACATACACATACCTTCCCTCCCCAAACACACATACACAAACACACACACACATACACACACACACACACACACACACACGTATGTATGCCAACATGGGGACCAAACTGATCTCCATGTTTCTAGGATCACAAAGGACAACTTGAACAACAGCATTACATAAGCATCCCAAGGAGGAAAATAAGACTACCAGTGTGACTCAAATTCAGAAGTGGCCAAATACAGTGACTCATAAAGAAGCACTTTCATGCCAAGTGGGAGAGTTAATGAGGTAAAAAATGGAAGGGCATAAAATACGGAGCAATTATGAGTTACAGAGCAAAAGCAGAGNCCTGAAGAGGAGGGAAGTCAGTTGGTGAAGCGGGGAGTGTTACAGGTGTGGCATAGGAAGCAAGAAGACACCCCAAACATGAAATTATTAAGGGAGTTTTGGGGGTGCTGTAAGATGAGAGCAGTGAATAGGATGGCCTTTAGTAACTACCACATACACACATGCACACACACACACAGGCACACACATTTGCACACTGCTTCTTCCGGTAAAGAGGCTCTGGATATGTGTCAATGGAGGAAGAAACCANCACTGGCTTGCTAGAGGCATCAATGGAAAACTCACTATGTTGACAATAAAACAGTCTTCAAGAGAATGATGGTTCAGGCTACTGGTTCTCACCTAGCCCGGGGCTTGGAAAGAACTGAAAGAATGGCTGTTGTTGAGACCCGGATGCTGTTCTTTCGCGGGGCTGCCCCGTGAGAGCTCTCAAGAGAACAGTTGCAGGCCCTTTGAGAAAGGCTGCTTCCGGGANGCCTCCCTCGCTCCAGCCCATTAGAAATGGAAGCTGGCTGTCATGGAGAACTGCCCACGATNTGGCTGACTGCCTTTTAATAACAGAAATAATTAAAATCACAAAATTCTGAGGCTGGAAGAGACCCTAGAGATTATTTGAATCAACAGTGTTGGTTTATAGATGAGGAGCAGAGGCCCAGAGAAGATAACTGATTTGACTCCAGGAGGGTGGTTAATTAGTGGCAAAGTCAGGAGTATAGCCTAGGTCTCCTGACTCTGAAGTAATGAAAGTGACAGGAAGCAACGTGACCTCTGCGTACTGCCATGTGTCTTGTTCTAGTGCTGGCCATGCATTATTCATGTGATCTTCAATAGCCCAGCCCTGCCAATAAAGAGGATTAAAGATACATGCATTGAGGGATAGAGGACCTTTGCAACATTTTACAGAAAATGGACCTCAGACAGCTCCGGTGACTTGCCAAAGTGATGAAGAGCTTCCGCTCACCCGTCTGTTCAGGAGACCCTGCCTCATGCAGCCCTGCGTCTTTGGATTTTAGACAGCTGGGGACTCGGGTCTCCTAACCTGAACCCCCCCCCAAGGCTGTTCGGTAGTGAATTTAGTGGCCCCCAGTTCTTGAAAAGCTGTTTTACTAGCAGACAATTTTGTTCTTGTTGTTTTGCTTTGCTTTACTTTTTCATGAAATAGTTGAGACGGGCAGAATAGAAGCCAGGAGCTTCTACATAATTCAATGAGCAGCGAGCACTTCCTGTGTTCACTTTAAGTGGCCAGGCAACTCAGTCACAGGTAGTATGAATACTGTCACTAAGGANAGTGGCTTCTGGCTACATGAGGTCAAACACAAATTTAGTCAAGAGGATTTTGCCATTGTTTGTTTTCTTCTAATTGACCAAACAGTCCTCCTGTATGATTTCTAATTAACCAAAGAGTAAGAATGTATTCAAGGCCACGGGGTGTGTTCTCTTTTTACTAGCTGGTCGATGCTAAACTCTTCCCCAGCCCTCACAGGAGGAGCACNGGTTTCCTCCTGGTTGCTAGCCTTTTACCTGAGGTACAGTAGATAACAACAACAAGCATCAAAATATCAAGTACTTCTTTCTTATCACGTGGCCCAAGGTGGTCTCTCTGTGTTCTATTTAGAATCCCAGGGTGACAGCAGCTTCAGTCCTGGATCCTGGCACCTCCAGGCGCCAGGGAGAAGAGGGCATAGTAGGAGGTTACAGTCTCTTCTGTTCACATCCCTAGGGAGGGGGAGGGGCTTTCTTCTCTCAAAGCAACAACCTAACAGCAAGATAGGCTAAGAAATAGAGTCTAGGGCTTAGCATAGTGACACATTCCTGCAATCTGAGCTACCCGGGAAGCTGAAAGAGTGTGGGTAGCCTAACAAGACGTGTGTGTGTGTGTGTGTGTGTGTGTGTGTACATTTCATATATATATATATAGTTTGAGAAGCTTGGAATATAACTTAGTGGTACAGTATTTAATCTCCAATACTACTGGGATGTGGGAAAGCTGTGGAGGGAGGGGAGAGAGGGAGAAAGACAAGAAGGGATGTATTATGTCACTAAGCTTCAATAAATGAAGGGAGTGGATAGATTTTTCAAAGACAGCTAGAAATATATTCTACACCATATNTTATCTCCATAATTCTCACAAAATCTCTCAATGGATGTNTATTTGTCCCTCTTGAAATCAACAAGTGTAGTGAGTGTTAGCCAACTTTTTCCAGGTCACATACACATTAGGCAATGATTAAAAAGCAAGAATCTGAATCCAGACCCACCTCTGGCCTCCCAGTGCATGCTGTCACTCATATGTGATGACTGTGAACTAGACAAGGCCAAGCCAGCAGAGCCATTTAGTGAGATTGCCTGTGTTGAACATTTAGTACTGTGTTTACTAATAAAGGTTAATTGTTATCAGCAGCACCATTGCTCCTGCAGCCTGGGATACACAGCTCAAGCTTACAACTGTGGAACCTGAAGACAATTTTCTGTAGCCTCACATGTGTCTGGCTGCTCCAATCTCCCATTTTCACCCCTAACTTTGGCCTCCGATAAAGCTGAGAAGCCATGTTAGCACCCAGTGATCTAATCAGTGTCCCTTTTCTATTGGCTCTGCACAGTGGTCTCCTTTACTGTCTTCACTTTTCATCTCTAAGAACACAATGGACTCCTGCTTAAACCATTTCTGACAGGCACACACAGTAATAAAATAATTGTCACCCTTGCTAGCTTCCAGATCTAGTCTGGTTCTACCTAGAGAAAGTCTAGCTTCTACCTTAAGCTCATTTGTTTTCTCCAAACAANCCCATCTACGACTTCCAAAAACAGACACCATCCATACTCGTGTTTGNAAGTGGACAACTCAGACACCAGCTTCTGCCCTACCCTTTCCTCCNCTTAATACTCTGCTGNTACTATTGTTGGGAGGTAATTCAACCAAAAGANGCACAAAACACTCTTAGAGCCCGATAGAAAGTCTGAATTGCCAACCAGTGGCTGCATGGGGAACTTGCCCAAAGCATGCTTCCTGAGCCTCACCATTCTTTGTCTTTTGTGCACAAAAATCACATCTTGGTTGACACACTTCAGTTGTTAAGAATCAAAACTATAGAANCCATAAAGCAATGTTAGGACATTTAGAGAATTTCCTGGATTCTGGAACTATGGACAAGGCCTTTGATGGATTAGGTCTTGGTTCTTGTTTTGGTAGGTGTTGGGGCATACATTCTGGGTTCTAAGATTGGAATCATGCCTCCAACATGGTGTCAGTTGTGCTAAGGTCTGTGGGCCTGTTATACTGTCATGCTTATTATATATCTAACCCCAGATGTACTNCAACTTCTTAAATCAAGCAAATGGGCACACTCAATTTGTTTGAAAAACAGTTACCCGTGACTCCCATCAAATCACTCCTGAGTTAGCACAGACTTTTAAAAACACCTGGATGAAGGAAATAGCAAAGATAAAAACACCTGGATGAAGGAAATAGCAAAGAGCCATACTGAGGATAATGGTGATAGAAAATGGGGGATGTTTACAAGAAATAGTGAAAAAAGCAATGAGAAGGATTTAAGGTCTGATTGGCTATTAAGTGACAAAGAGAGATCATAAGTAACCCTAGGATTAAAGGGTTGAGTTGGTCCAATGGACCAGTAATGATATTAGATGGGACTGTTAGCTTGGTGTTGGGATTGAGGGGGAAAGACCACGGGGGAGNGAACCATCCTGCACTAGACTAGTGGTCAGGACAGTTCACAGGAGAGNTGGCACAGCATGCCCTGGGCAGCAGCAGGCATGAGACCAAGATGGTCCAAGATGTATAAGTATCCCAGTGATATGTGATTCAACAGCAAAGAGTCTGTGCCTAAAAGAGTGTGGGAATGGACCAGTCCAAGGGCATGCTAACAGGGAAAGATTGAGAGAATCCAAGTCACAGCTGGAGAGATGCTAAGATCTAGAGAGAGTGTGGTTGAGAGTGAATAACATGGGAGAACACTCACTAGTGAGCTCTGTGCTGGGCACTTGGTGTCCTTTCCTCTCTTCCCCCACCTCTGTCCTACTGACTCAGCACTCTCTGTTTTTCATACACGTGACTTTTATCCAATGAAATTGCAGATTCTTGGAAGACCAGGGTGCATCTTTTTACTGTCTTATATGCTTTATACTTGCATAGAAATGTGCTAAAAAAGCACTTAGCATATGGTTTGCTGCTTGGAACTTTGATTTATCTGTAGAGGGAAAATTTGCATGTGAACTTGTA
>LZPO01087693.1:30391-44614 GCA_001675575.1 Neotoma lepida | reverse complement strand
TGTTGGCCTTTTCTGCATCTAATGAGATGCTCTTGGCGTTTTTGTCTTTCAGCTTGGTTATAAGGTGAACTCTGTTTATCAATTTATGTTAGTTGATCCATCTCTGCATCTCTGTGATGAAGTCTATTATATCATGGTGGATATCTTTTTGATGTGTTTTTGGATTCGGTTTGGAAGCATTTTATTTAGGATTTTTGCATCTATGTTCATAAGAGAAACTAGTCTGCAATTCTCTTTCTTTATTTGGTCTTTATATGTTTAGGTAGCAGGGTACCTGTGGACTTTTAAATGAATTGGACAATGTTCTTTTTTTTTTCTATTTTATGGAATAACTGAGAACCTATCATATTCCTAAAAACTATTTGAAGGTCCTTGTCTTGTGCTTCAGCTGTGTCATGTTTCTTAGGACCTACTGTAGTAGGGTTGCTGTACTCTAGTGGAGACATTATCCTGACTATTATTGATTATGTTTTTATGTTGGCATCTAGACATCTGGCTTTGGGAAGATTCTAGGTGCTGATACCTTGTCTTGTGTGTGTTGGGTGGGTGTTTCTGTTGACCTCTCTGGTTCTGAAGAGAGTGTCTTTTGCCTGGTAGGAAATGCCATTTTGGGATCCTACCAGATATGGCCACTGGAGATTCACAGCACAAATTGTTTCTAGGTTTTGGGAGCTGACACTCAAGAGTAGGGATGGACTAGATGGCAATGGGGCATGGGAGGCTCACAAGAGGGAAGAAAGCAGGGTGTTTTACCAAGATATGTTTAGTCTCCTGGGGATGGGGGCAGAGTTGAAGAGAAGCCCCTGCAGGTTGGTCTACTACAGATTTGGAGATGAGACTGGGAGATTGGATTTGGAGAAGAGGAGAGACAGTGAAGATCTACCTCCTTCCCTGACCAGTATTGCCTGTGGGTTCCCAGGGAATCTAAAGGAATTCTTTACACCTAAAAATGAAGTAAATATGAGAAAATATGCAAAAAAAATGCCAAAGTCTAGTTCCTAAATTTAAATCACTGCGATTGCTATAACTTTAATGAAATCTACAGAGAACAAATACTCACACAGGCTAAAGTGAGTATAAAATAGTGAAGTCGGCATAAAAATGCTATGTTAAACTGTTATTCAGCATAGTTTGTGTTTCTAGAATACAGAAAGTAATGAATATAGGGTTTCATTTTTTTAAAATTACTCCATTTGTAAATAATATGAATTCATTTTAGGTAAGTGCATTTTAAAGAATATTTTCTTTTCAATTTAAATGGGTACTATTACCTCCTAGCTAAATATAGTGGATTGTAAAAATATNTTTAAATTGATGTGCTGTCAAAACCCAATAAATACCAGTAAGTGATATTTTTAAATGCATTAACCCATGCTGAGTAATGTGACACAAGGTTTACTTTAAAAAACAAACAAGGAAACAAACCGGAAATTGGATCAATATGATTTAAGAAGCCTGGGGAAACCTCAACTGTGCTAAAAAACACATGGGCCAGAGTGANTGAAATGAAAAACTTTAATAATAGCAAACTTAATCAGGAATTGGAGGTACTTGACTCAGACACTGTTATCAGCCATGTGCTCTCATTCAACCACTTTAGAAAATCGTTTGGCACCTAAACAATGTCTATCCTATGACACAAATGCCTTACTCTAAGGTATGCACCAATCCTTTTAATATTGATTACAGACTGTCTCAACTTGAAACAACTAACCTTTCCATGAATAACAAAAGAGATAATTTNACTGTGATTATTATATATATAATAAGATATTACAATTGATCAAAAATAAATGTTCTATAGTAGGTTAGCCTTTTAAAAAAAGCTTACTTTTATGATATGTGTGGAAGTGTTTCTGTTTGAGTGCATGTATGTATATGGACTCTATGCATACCTAATACCCTAAGAGATAAGAAAAAGGTGCCAGGTTCCTGAAACTGGAGTTACAGAAAACTATAAGCTGCCATGTGGGTGCTTTGAACCAAACCTGGNTCCTCTTCAAGTGCAAAAAGTGCTGTTAACTGCTGAACCATAGCTTCACCATGAATTAATCTTTTAATACTAGTGTTATAAAGAACTCATTCAATAAAAGACTATTCAATGTTTAATAACATTCATTGTTTTATTTTCATTTTTATTGCTGTGATCAAATATTCTGACAAAAAGCCATTTGAATTAGAAGGGTTTATTTTAATTCACAGTTCTAAGTTACTGACCACAATATATCAGGGAAATCAAAGTGACAGTAACTTAGATCAGCTAATTGCATGCTACATCACATCCACAGTCAAGAGCAGAAAGAAAAGACTACATGAATGTTCATTGTTTAGTTTTCTTTCATCTCAGTTTCTCCATTGACATNTATATCAGGAATCCTGTTTAGGGAATAGTGCAACCTACAGTGTGCTAGGTTTTCCCAAATCAACTAATGAAGTTAAAATCCCACAGAAACGTCCATAGGATGACCAAATGTAGAAAATTCCTCATTGAGATTCCCAGGTCATTCTGGGTTATATATAGTTGGAAAACTATCACACTCCCCTCTTTGTCAGCCCAACACACAAACACATAATTTTTGCATCATAAACTTTTATCTCCTGTCCCCAAAGCCCCACGTTTACTTCATAAGATATAACACAACTTTAAATTCCTGAAGTATCTTTTAACATTCCCAAGTCTCTTAATTATAGGCTCCTATAAAATTAAAAGCAAATTATATAATTTCAACAGATCATCGAGCAGGGTAATTCTCTATTCCAAAAGAGAAGAATCAGTGTTATACAAGAAACAGTCAAATCAAAACAAAAAAGCAAATCCATCAATTCAAACGTGGAATCCTGTGTCTAACATTTGTATCTTTTCTTCCAGGCTCCAAAGAACTTGCTATCCCATCCTTCAATTTCTGCTTCATACAGCACATACAGCATGTTTCTTGAACTTAGACTTATATCGTGTTATAAAAAGATAGCCTGCTATGTATTAAAACAAGAAACCAAAAAATAAATAAAGGAAAAGGAAAAACAATATGTTCAGTAAATAAGAGGTTCTTGTGAATGAAATAGAGATTGTGAGTTCAAGAGGAAACACTGGAGTATCTTACTTAATCATAGGCGGCAGGAGCTTCCAGACTCAACCCCTTCAGGTATTCTAACTCCTGTGTATTCTTAGGTAATAGCTTCCCTTGTCCCATATGTTATTGTAAAATGAGTCTGATATTAAAAACAACCTTTAGTTTTGTTATTAGGATTAGGTTCATTAATATTTTGATTGGCTTTGAACAATGTCTGACTCATGGTAAATGATCAATAACTATTATAAAAAAAATGAAGTATCACACTATATGGTGTGGAGAATGTGAATAAAGCCATAGAAAAATGTGCCAAAGCTGACCCCAAGAGCATTATTTGGTTAATTAGAATGAGCGTACTACTCCCAAATTAGATGGGGAATAAAAGTGAAGTAGATTTGATAGATAATGCATTCAATGTTCAACGTGTTGATTTTTAATTGCCTGAGGGACATCTTATTAAGTGTGCTCATTAAGCAAGCAATCAGGAGTTCAATNGGGAAGTCCATACTGAAGGTAAATATCTGTGAATGATTTCAGTGTAGGAGTAGATGAAGCCATTGACTGCAGATGCTACCATTTAGTGAAACAGATTATTTAAAGAAACAGAAGGTCACACAATACAAATAGAACACTGCAATAAAAGAGGACCAAAGAAGTCATAATCATACTTCAAGAAGAAATACACTCTTTTATGAGGACAGAAAAGAAGCATATAAAGATAAGGAGATATTTTAAATTTATCGTCAATACTTGGATGACAAGTCAATTTATCAAACTCTACCATGGCAAATGGACAAGAAAGTATATTGTTAATTACTTCTGAGTCCTTACTAGTAGAGCTTTGTATTACTAGTCAAGTGTTGTATACCCAGATAAAGTTAATTTTTAAAATCTTATTTGGCAAAGTTCTTCCAATGTCTGCCCATTAGGCAATCTCAAATTCACTGCTGTATTTTTAGTGGGCATGTCTAGAAGCCGAATCTCTACTCATCCTTCTTTTTATATATATAATTAGCCTGTATTTTGTTTTTGGCTATGTGTCTTTTCTATCTGCAATACAAGCAGTAAGCAGTTAGGTTTGCCACAGTGCTGTCTCTCATGTTCTCACACTACTGCTTTGCTCTTCCTTGTAAGGACCCATAGTAATGACATTATCCCACATGATCACCCAGGTTAATTTCTGTANTTTGAGGTCAGTTGTTCAAAAGCCTTAATTTCTCCTGGTGATGGACATATATTTTTTACAGGATATACAAGTCAAATTATGGAATGTAATTTTAAAGGCATTTATTCTACTGTCATAGTATCATCCTGGCCATAATTCAATGTAGTTCTAGAAATACGAAGCAGCATGAACAACATGACATTTTGTTTACTTATGGCTTGGTCGCTGGAGAAAGATCACCTCATATGTAAGAAATAGCATGACTAAGAGGGCTGCTGGGATGGTTCAGTGATTAACAGCATGTTCTGTTCTTACAGAGGACCTGAGTTCAGTTCCCTGCACACATACTGAACTGCTCACAACCACCTTTAACTCCAGCTCCAGCTGAATGAATCCTAGGCCTCTGGCATCCTTGGAAACCTGCATACACCTTCACATACACACACATAATTGAAAATAATAAAAATAAATATTAAAAACTATTAAAATATATGGTTAGGAAATATATGAAAATGGTAAAGNTGACAAAATAGTAACTTCTATGATTTATTTGCAATGCTTCAACGTGGCTGTGGGTGAGATAGTGACTTGTAACAGGCTTGTAAGTAGGAATTACACCCAAAATCTTAAGCAAAAGTTGCATTTAATGAATGTATATTAGAAATGAAACTATGAATCACATAGTCTATAGACAAACTTTCTTACAATCACTTTACCCATGTTTTTTTTCACTTGTGAATTGACATAAAAGCAGTTAAGATAGTTATTATATATATTGAACATATGGAAAATAATATTTCTGTGAAACAATTGAGAAAATGAACTTTGCTACCCATTCAGAGGCCAGACAAGCTCCCTGAAAACCAGACAAGCTCACAGCATCCCCCAGGTCCTGCCTGTACCTGCCCACCCAGAATAACCCTAACTGCCCTTCCTTCTCCTCATCACTATATCCTGGCTCACACCTCTGGCAGAAGCCTTCTACCCTACCAGAGGTCAGGCCAGCATGCTGAATGCCAGATAAGACCACGCTTCCACCCTGCCCATGCCTGCTCAGCATGACCCCCTATTTCTCCTTGACACTATATCCCAGCCAACACCTCTACCAGAAAGCCTCCTACTCCACCAGCATCCAGACCAGCATCCTGAATCCCAGACACCAGGTCAGCTTCCCCCAAACCAGGCAGAAGCCTCCTACCCCACCAGAAGCCAGGCCAGCATCCTGAATCCCAGAGGACCCCTGATCAGAACAGAGGTCATGAACATGGCCAGAACACTAGCCACCAACTTGAGCAGCAAACCCTTGCTGGACCAGAGGCCATCCAGGCATCAGAAGTGCAGCCCTCAACTCAGGCAGAGACTTTCTACTCAACCACAGGCTGCTCCAACCAAATGGCTAACCTGGGATACATTGGACTTCTTCTCAAAAATAACTAACTAAATTGATGAATGGATGGATGGATGGATGGATGGATGGATGGATGGATGGATGGATATCAAAACAAAGAAAATAATTACTGTCTCATTCCATTTACTTTAAACCATACAAAGATATTAAAATTGGAGGGAATGATAGGAGAGAAGTAATGACTAGGGTGGAATACAAGGTTGTCTTTTACAACACTGGTCAAGTTCTGTCTCTTAGTTTGTACATCTAGACTAGTACCTCCATTTTGCAAAAATGTGTGGAAGTATATATATACTGAAGATTCATGTGTCTTTGATTTTGTTCTAGGAATAAATCAGAAAATTGCATAAAATATCAAATAAGCTTGGAAAAATAAAGAAGTTAATGGCATTTGTTACCTACTGGATTTAAAAATTCCTAAGGTATTCTGAAATGGAGATTAAGAAAGACAGTCATTGGAAAAGAACAAAAAACAGAAATAAGCAGAAAATATGAAAGATAATGTCAAGATTAAAAACAATAAAAATATTCAAAAAAGTTTTAAAGCCCATATGTTGCTGACAGCTCATATATAGATGAAAAACCAATTTGCTTAGAAAATGTGTTACTTTAGAATACAGGCTCACAAAACTTTAAGATTGTCATTAGAATTCTAAAAAGGTATCAGTGCAACTAAATCTAAATTGCCATATGTGCAGATGTTTCTGATGTTTATCCTATGCTGAGTATAATTTTAGTTTGTGATGTTTCTTCCCTAGAGACAAAGGCTATGATGCTAAATAAAATTTCTTAAGAGACAAACACTTTTCAGGTTCAAATATACAAGATGGAGACCAAATCTAAGAACTCTGAGAGCTGTGTTCAAGGGTACATATTTACATTTGGTTACATTATTTAAATATAGTCCAGATTTGAATAATGCTATGCCATCTTGTTCTACGTATTTCAAAATTTCTCTATATACTGTCACCTTGGTTTAATTCCACAGATTATTTGCTTTTAAATTTACTATAATTGCTACACTACCCCTTTTTATTCCTTTCCATAGACGTATACCTAAATACCTACTATATCAGCCTATTCTACCATTTGACTCAAAATGCCTTAGCAAGTATTTATTATGTTAAGGAATCTGGCAGCTGAAGACAATCAATTTTAATGGAATCTATGTAAAGCTAGTTCTTAGCTCTGCCAAATAAAAATGATGAATTCAGACATGTAAATGTCTTCACTTTAGAATAATAAATCCTTTCTACTTCCTAGCACTCAAAGAAATAACCATTTATAAGCACTTGAAAACTGAGAACATATTTGTGGTGGTTTGAAAGAAAATGGCCCTCAAAGGGAGTGGCACTATTATGAGGTGTTGCCTTGTTGAAGGAAGTGTGGGGGCTAGCTTTGAGGTCTCTTTTCTTAAGCTTCACTCAGTGTGACAGTCAGTCAACTTCCTGTTGCCTCTGAATCAAGATGTAGGACTCTCAGCTCCAGCACATCTCCCTGCATGCAGTCATTCACCTGGAATATGACAGCCAGTCTACCAGGAGTCTCTTCCTGAGGATAACTGGACATCTCACTCCCCAAGCAGCCATCAATTGCCAATAGCTCTTGAGCATTTGGGGTTCCCTGAGCTCTCTCCAATCCATACTAGGATTAAGTTGGTTTACTCATGTGCAGGTCTTGTATGTGCAGACTCCGCTGTTGTGAGTTCTTGGGTGGCCTACCAAGTCCAGAAACACTGCTTTGCCTTAGTCCTGAGCTGTTTTTGGCTCTAACAATCTTTTTTCATGAACATTTTAATTAGAAAAAATAAGCTGCTGGGCGGTGGTGGCGGCGCACACCTTTAATCCCAGCACTCGGGAGGTAAAGGCAGGCGGATCTCTGTGAGTTCGAGGCCAGCTTGGGCTACCGAGTGAGTGCCAGGAAAGGCGCCAAAGCTACACAGAGAAACCCTGTCTCGAAAAACAAACAAACAAACAACAAAAAAAAACAAGAAAAAAGAAGCCCTTCTTTCATGATAAAAGAAGCTACCATATAACTAGCATGTTAAAAGCTTTGTACATTCTTTAGATGACTTTAAACCTCAAATAGATTTTCAGAAAAAAAATTGTGAAGTAAAATGTTTTCAGTGTTTATTTTTATTTATTTATTTATTTAATTTTTTATTTTAAATATCAGCCACAGTTCCCCCTCCATCCCCTTCTCCCTCCCCTCCACCTTCCCCAAGCCCACATCCCATCCACTCCAAACACAGGGTTATCCTAGTTGCATGAACTGGCTTTTTGGAGCCTGTTCCCTATGGTGGGATATCTTGCTCAGCCTCATTTCCAGTGTTTAAATCCAAGTAAACTCCAGATAGTTTCCTTTAAAATAATCCGTGCACAACAGAGCCATTGGGAGAGAACTTGAATATATACACCTGACAAAATAAAGAAATGAGATGATCCTTTCCAGAGTATAATCGGTAGCACTATAAGAAATAATTAATTTAAGTGGTTTTCCTACACCAATTGTTTTTCTAAAGAGAATATGCAAAATAAAAATAATAGCTTTTATCTTTTACTNCGAGTCTTAAATGTAAAAGGCTTCCCCCTACCCTTTTCTGACTCATTAACATACATGGCCAAAATCTCTAGTTGCATAATTTTAATATCAATAATGAGATATTAAATGAGAAAATAGCTTTGATGACTTTAATCCTATGAATACTATTTTCCACTATCTATTATTTTAGTGTAATTAGAGAGAACAAGACTCAGGGCAGGCTTATTGTATGTAAACACTCTGATGTATTACAGGAATTATTAGTACATCTCAATTTGAAAGTATATATAAAATTCCTGGGGCCTAATAAAAATGGAATTTTCAAATCCCTAGATCTGTAGTGAATGCCTTATTAGCAAGCTAACTGTGTTTCACAGGTGCTGCCCTCTGAGCAGTTACCCCTAAATCATTCACTCTTACTTTTCATCTTACAGAAATTACATGCCCAGTTTGTGCAGTTTTCATATGGAATAAAACAAAAATCAAATCACACCACACACACACACACACACACACACACACACACACACACACACACACACAAGAATCATCTGTATTTTCACATCCAGGAAGATATTGCCATGGATGGACCCTTCCTTAAAACCCTGTAGTAGTTGGTAGATATCCGAGACTAAACAAGTATCAGCAAATGCTCACACTTGAAGGATAAAATAAATTTTTTAATTGTATTTTGCTAAGTTGTCCTAGACTATCTGGCCATCACAATTTTGTCTTGAAGCAAAGAGAAAACAAAACACAAGTTCAATTTTGGGTGTGTAGGGAAGTGGGAGAAACCTGAAAAACAGTTAGGGTNATGAACATGGTGAAAATGCATGAAATTGTCAAAGAACCAATCATAATTAATTAATTAATTGACTGACTGAGTAATTAAGAATCAGATGGCAGACCTTGGGATAGAGGATTAAAGGAGAAGATGGAATGAGGACAGAGAGAGGACAATTAGGAGATCAGGGAAGGTGAAGCAGAGGACATGATGGTAATACAACATGGTAATTATTTCTAGTCAACTGTGTAAAAATTCATCAGTACAGACAATTGTTCNACAATCTCTTGAAGACAACAGTTAATAAACTAAAAGTTTTTAATTTAATTGGGTTTCTTCTCTTCTGTGTATTGAAATAAATTATTAGTTGACAACCACCTACGGAATATTTAAGCTTTATTTGAAGAGGAACAAATACAAAGAACAAAGAACACATTGAGGAAAATGTTCAAAGCCTATAGTAAAATCACAGGTTAAATGGTTTAGCAGTTAACCCTCACTTGATTTTTCTTATTATACTCCTTACAATCAATTAATTTCATAAACACATTTGCCTTTTAAATTTATGATTAATATATATAGTAAATGCTTTCTAAAGGTGAAACAAACATTGCAGTGATCTATGAATATTAGAATTAAAGTTATTATATCTAGCCAAGCATAATTGGATGTTTCCTTTACTTCTGGTGCTCATCTGAATATATATGCTGAGTTCTAAATCNTGGGAATTCTAGTAAGGAGAAAAGAAAACACTAGCATAATAAAATGCCAAATGATGAGAAATGATGAGAGATACCTATTTATTTATTATTTAATCTATTTGTGGGCAAGGAGAACATTCCATTGCACACACGTGGAGGTCAGAGTACAACTTACAGGCATTGATTTTTCTTCTATTATTTGGGACCCAGAGACTGACTTTAAGTCATACAAGTTGGTAGCAAGTGCTTTATTTAAGTGCATTAAATTCTCAATTTGGCATTTCCCAAAAACAAAAATAAATGTACTTCTCAGAGGAATTTATGGCAGTCATACATGAGAAACAGAATACCAATTGGAACTCTCAAGCCATAAATACACCCCTTTTCAAACAATGCCCATTGCAAGCTTGGACCATCACCAGCTTATAGTATGAATTCAAATTTCTCTCCAAACAATGCATTCAGGACCAGCATTTGAATCAAGTGTCATGTACACTGTACTCCAAAAAATGAAATAAGTTTCTTTGCCTCTAACAACCATCAAGTACCCCTGTTTCATTTACAGTTTCTATTTAAACTTATTCCAGAATACATTTGGGTAAGGAAGATAAGAGGCTGAACCCACCTGGACTGGTTTTGAATGCACATGCAACATGAGCAATGGAGTCCTTAACAGGAACTTTTAGAGAAATTTTATTTATATTCTTATTCTTATACAGAATTGAATTTGCATATCAGACATATCATGCCAGACACATGGGCAGTACAGATATATTATAGAACCCAGTCCTGTCAATCAAAATAGGGAACCTCCCCACCCTGTCAACTATCCTCTCTTTCCCTTAGACTTCATGAAAAGAAGCCTCAAACAATAACTGGAGCCCCTGAGTACTTTGTCTCAAAAGTGGCCTGCTGTGTCCTTGCAAACATTTCACCCCTTTGAACTATCACTGTGGTTTTGCATAAAGCAGCCATGCTTCTTAGAATTCTTTGTGTGTCTTTATTGCAATCCTGTGAATAGGACACCCAGAATGTAGACTCATTGAGCACAGGTCATATATTGATTATATGTTTCTTTTGTGATGAGTAACTATTGAACATCACTACACAATTTCCCCATCAGTTATTTTAATGTATGAACTTGTAAATGGAAAGATGAATTAGCTCATCATTCTTGAAAGATATAAATAGAACAACATTGTTAAATCTCAAATCTAAGAAAATAGTCAATGTTAGGCATAGAAAGAATTTACTGCTGTCAATATAATAGTCCAGAGAGAGTTCACCCATCTAGAATCACACTGTATTTGGTTTTCAATACAATACAAAATAATGCCATATAGTGGAGATTCTGGCAGCTAAACGTGGATTTTTAAAATACTCCATGGAAAATTTGATCATGCAATATTTAAAATTTTCTTCTTTATATGAAGTAAATACTTAAAGTTTATTGAATAACTATATATATATTGTTTTTGTCTTTAAATGACTATAAAACCATCTCATTATTTTAATCAAAGAATATTTGAAAATACTCCACTTTTGCAAAAATTATGTCATGGAATTTGTTTGCTTATTCTTAGTAAATATAGAATTTCCTCAATCAAGTATTTATTATATGAACCATATATTTCTTTTTATACTTACCTAGAAATAAATGTTCAGAAGAATATCATACTTTATATCTGTTATCAGCAATGAAAAATGTTGTTAGCATAAATTAAGAAACACAAAACAGTCTCTACATTTGTGTGTGTGTGTGTTTATGTGAGTGTAGGTGTGTATATGTGTGTCTCTATGTTTATGTGTAAGTTAGATGTATGTGTATTTGTGTTCATGTATGAGTGTAGGGATGTGTGTGTGTGTATGTGTGTGTGTGTGTGTGTGTGTGTGTGTGTGTGTGTTCATGTGTGAGTTAGGCATGTGTTTGCCACAGTACATTTGTGAAGTTCAGATGATAACTTTGGGTGTTTGTCCTCACATTCAAACTTATTCAAGCCAGAGTCTCCTGTATTGATACTGTGTCTGCCAGGTTACCTTGTTGGAAAGTTTCTAGGGATTCTCCAGTTTCCAACACCTTTTCTCCCTCTGGAAACACTGGGAATTCTGATGTGTACTNTCCTCTTGAAACTGTTTGGTAGGAGCTCCACCTCAGCCCCTGGCGTCCTGCTTCAGGCCGCTACCAATGTCCACCAACTGGCAGCTGTCTACCCAGGAGGTCTTCCAGATGCAGCCACTGGGGCCGAGCTCCAGCCCAGTGCTCTATCGCCTGCCTTGCTTCCTGTACTGCTTGGGCTCCACCCCCAGCACCACCCACACCTCAAGCTGCCCAGACTTCTAGCCCATATGCAGCCCATGTAGCAGCCCAGCACTGGGCCACACGCTGCTGAACCCGCCCCTTCAAAGTCCACCAGACCCGGCTTCTCCCCAGAGAGGCCAAGACCACTCCCTCTGGGTATTTAAGTGGCATCCCAGAGACTAGACTCGTGGTTCCTTCAGTCTCTCATTCTGGTCTCCTCTCTGAGGTGCTGGCGAATCACCAGGGAACATTGCCCATTAAACTTGGCCTTTCCTAATTTGGCCTGATTCTGATTGCTGCATCGGTGAAGAGGTTTATCCAGGTATAAGATAGTTATCAGAAACATTATGTGTATTCTGGGAATTTGAACTCAGGTCATTGCACACCAAGTACCTTTTACACACTGAGTCATATCCCCAGGTTCCTGGTCTATATATTTTAATAACAAAGCAGATACATGTAACAGTTTTGAGTTGTAGATATTTTCTTTTATTTGAAAATTCACTACAAAATTATCTCAAATATTTTTGGAAAAATTTGGAAAACTTTTTAAGTCTCAAGTAAGCTAAATGTTCTTATTCTTTCTCTGACTTTATCAGTGGTTCTCAATCTGCTTGTCATGACCTCTTTGGGGGTCATATATCAGATATCCTGAATATCAGATATTTACATTATGATCATAACAGTAGCAAAATTATTTTTTTTAGTTTTGTTTTTTCAAAACAGGACTTCTTTTGTGTAGCCTTGGCTGTTCTGGAACTAGCTCTAGCCCAAGAAGCTGGCCTCAAACTTACAGAGATCTGCCTGCCTCTGCCTCCCAAGTGCTGGGATTAAAGGCAGGCACCACCACCTCACAGCCAAAATTAAAGTTATGAAGTATCAGTGAAATAATATTGTGGCTGGGAGTCACCACAACATGAGGAACTGAACTAAATGGNTGCAGCATTAGGAAGGTTGAGAACCACTGTTCTAAGGGATTGTCATGTCATGGATCCAGCAACAAACACTTGAGTTTTTCCTTTTAATTTCACTAATAAGACTAACTATTTGGTATATGAAAATAAGCCGTACAACAGACTGAAATTGGATTCTCTTTGAAAGCACTGTGCATTCCTTCTTTTAATTTATTTATTTTTTACATTGCTTTCATAAATACCTGAGAAAATAACGTAAAATGGGAAATTTGACTTTGGCTTCTGATCTCAGACATATAGTCTTGACCTTCAACTTTTCCAATTCTTTCCAAAATGTAATCGATTTTGAATACTTTAATATATTAATTCATTCATGTCACCAAAACACTCAGGGACTAATCATTTCCCAAAAGCACTTCTAGTACTGCTTTAACAAGGGACCAAGTCTACCTCCTCATATAACACCCTACTTTCTACAGTCCCTTCACATCCAAATAATCTATTCATATTTTTAATTCATCAATGGACACATCCATTGAATGTGCTTGGGTTTTTTGCCATCCTTGACTCCCTTCAACCCATGTCTGTTTCTGACAACATTGGGATTTGTTTAACAAGGACAACAACAAAATGTGTGTCTTCTTCATGGCATTATATGCATATTGCACAAAGGACACCTTTATGGTGGCAGTAGAAACCACAGTTCTACCATGACATGACCTCTTTCTGTTCTTGGTGTCAGGTATTTAGTTGTTCTCTTTTGCAGAAGATAAACATATGAGTCATGGTTTGTATTCTATNTACATAAAATAAAATACTGTAAGATGCATCTCTGCATCCTTTCAGGTCTCTGGTATCTTCACTGCATTTGTGAAGATGATAGTCCAGTAGAGATTGGGCCATTAAATGACTACATAGTTACTCAGTGATGATAATAAATGCCCAAATGAAAAGTGGAGGGCTCTTTTTTGTTAAATTATTGTTCATTTTGCATACCAACCACAGATCCACCTCTCATCTCTCCTCCTACTTTCCTCCCCTACTCACTCCCCCATCCCTTCCTTCAAAGAGTAAGTCCTCCCATGGGAGGACAGCAAAGCCTGATACATTCAGTAGAGGCAGGACTAAGCCCTTACCCCCTGCATCAAGGGTGAGCAAGGTGTCTGAACATAAGTAATGGGACCCAGAAAGCCAGCTCATGCACCAGGGAGAGATCCTGATCATACTGCCAGGGGCCCCTCAAACAGACCCAGCTACACAACACAGAGGGTTCTTATGTGAATGAAATTTTAAACTCCAACCAGAGTAGCTGTGTGAAGGCTATACAGTGCACCCCAAGT